>VYXF01006526.1:829174-1000470 GCA_013397295.1 Polioptila caerulea | reverse complement strand
ATAGATAATAGATAATAGATAATAGATAATAGATAATAGATAATAGATAGATAATAGATAATAGATAATAGATAATAGATAATAGATAATAGATAATATATATATGGAGGAAATTACCTGAAAGAGCAATTAGTAATTGTATTGTGCATCTCTTGGTTTTCCCCTTTCACTGCCATGATTATCATCATTTATTACTTTATTTATTTTCATTTACTAAGCTGTTTTATCCCAAGATACAAGTTTTACTTTGATTCTCCTTCCCATTCCATAAGAATAGGGAGGATTAAGCTAGCTGCTGCATGGTGCTGAATTTCTAGCTGGGCTGAAACCACAACAGGCATGTTGATGTGAGATAATGTTTATATAAAATACCACAGAAGAAGCAGGAATAGAATAATAACATCCAAGAGTCAAGACAAAAAGGATCCTANTGAGAATGGTGTTGATAACACACTGATATTTTGTTTTTTTGTTAAGACACATTGATACTAAGTTGATTACTTTTTCCTTGTATCATGTTTNCTTTGATTCTCCTCCCCATTCCATAAGAATAGGGAGGATTAAGCTAGCTGCTGCATGGTGCTGAATTTCCAGTTGGGCTGAAACCACAACAGACATGTTGATGTGAGATAATGTTTATATCAAATGCCACAGAAGAAGCAGGAATAGAATAATAGCATCCAAGAGTCAAGACAAAAAGGATCCTAAAAATTCGTAGCACTTGTATACACATACTCATTAGACTTTGCACTGCTTCCACATTCTACCTGGTTATACCAAATTATGTCTCTTAAGACAGCTATAAATGACATTATATCTAAATACTTCTATGTTTCAATAACATTCTTTTCCATTTACATGAACTTTTACTCACGAAACTGCTGAAATATTTGGATTTTTTAATGGTTTGTTTGCTCCTACATGGAGCTTTAAAAGTGTTTATGTTTGTGGATGTGAATATATATAAAGAGAGGGAGAGAGTAAATTGCGTTTATATATTAAATTAAATTTTCCTTAAAATTGAAATATATCCTTAATTTAGGATTGGATTAAGATTACAAATCTTTGTATTTATTTTCTATTTTTCTTAATAATCAGGAATCTGGGAAATGTAGGCCTAGAGAGCTCCCAAGGCCTGGAGAATACAGACTCAGAGATAGAAATGGATACAATGTTTGACCTAAGGCCTTGGAGAAGGCTCCGATATTTAGAACAGTAAAAGTAAAGCAGGCATTTGCAGTTTAAATAGAAATATATTTTATGCAAGTAGAAATATGCCTCATATAAGCAAATAAATATGTTAAGTAAGATAGTAGAAAATATTATCGTTTGGTAATAGAACTTGTTATAGAGTTGTTAAAAGTAAAAGGTACAGCAATAAGTTTTTGTAGAGTTATATGATTGGCTAAAAAGAGACGCACTGTGGTAGAATCATGTAAAACGTAGCAAAAGTAGCAATTAATGATTGGCTTATGAAGATGCTAGCAAACTTTGTGGAAGTAGTTGATTGGATAAGAAATTTATAAAAGATATTGTAACCAGAATTAAGATGGTTTTCTGATGTCATGGCACTGAATGTAATAACCTAAAGGTCTCACTCTTACATGAGACTGATTTAGCAATAAACCATCTTTTAATCACCACATCAGTCAATCCTGTCTCATCTGCATCCTGAACAATTGGTGCGCCGAGTGAAGTGCCCTTGTTTACAAATTTCCTATTCAATTAATTAGTTGCATAAAAAATCTGTTAATATCTTAGTCTACCATTAACTAACTTTTTCACAAATTCTTTGCCTTTAAAAAAGTCCTTGGAGATAAAAATAATTATAAGAGTTTTTTTTCCCAAATAAAGCAGCCATAAAATTACACAACTACATTCTTTTTGTAAATATATGTAAAGAGAAAATCATGGAGTTTGCAATGAGACCTAATAGAAGTCTTCCTTCTCCAATATCGGCTGCTAATCTATTCTGCCACATCACAACTTGCAGGGAAGAGTTTTATCATATTCCTTTATCTCTGACAAAGGGTCAGTTATTCTTAAGTACATTTTTACTATTTGTTATCCTCTTTTGACATTGACTGAAACAGTAACACTCTGGGGCAGTGGTTAACTTCAAGTGACTATCGTGAGTCAAAAGCAGTACAATACAGGTGTTTCTTAGGTCCTAGGCTGTTGAGAATAGTAGTAATGTAGAAAGCTGTTTTTCAACAGCTTGGAGACTCACCTGCAAGAGAATCACAGAGGACAAAAATGCCAGCAGCTTCATCTTGACTCCTGCTTGGAAAGTCCTCAGGCCACATTACTACACATCCTGCATATGTTTTCAGTCTCTCTTTTTGCCCTTGGCCCCTATGGCCTTGCTGCAATCTGAGCCAGTGGAAATGCCCAGGGCAGCTGAAGATGTAGTGATCTGTCTGAGAAATGGGGAAATCATTCACAACTGGAGACATTTCATACTTACTTCAAACCAAAGATCTTACTTACTTCAAACAGAAGTTCTTAAGGTCTGTTAGGAAAAAGATTGCTGGTTTAGAGAAAGGTTTATAACTATGGGGGAAAAAGGGTATCTGTCAACCGGGCTACAGGGTAGATTTCAGACCATGATCTGTGCCACAGATTCATACCAGTTCTTCTTATGCACCTTAACTCTGTATCATTTTGTTCTACTGGAAAAAAACCCAAAACTAACCAAAAATTAAAAACAGGGAGGCTATAGAAAGCCATAGGAACCTGTTGAAGTTTTTTACCTATAAAACAATTTAAAGCTCTCAGCTGGAAAATTAGATAACAAAAGCTAATGGAATTTTAAAAAATTCCAACTTCTATAGAATATATAAAACTTTGAAAAGTAATAACAATTCATTCCAAACAAGAGATTCAAATCTACAGCACCATGTACAAAGTCTAATCTGTGGAGCCTCTCTGTGCCCTGTAGTCCTACAGAAGTAATGAAAACACAGGCTAAAAATGCAAAGAGAAAATTTCTAGATTTTGTTTGCCTTGTAGTTCTCTGAGCAGTCAGTCTCTGAAGTAAAACCATTCAATTCTTTTGTTAACATAAAAGCACAACCTTTAGATATAGACAAAATAATTTTGAATATTACTTTTCTTTCTTTTTCCTTTTTTTCCATTTTTTTCTTTTCTTTCTTTTAATACCCTTGAATAATCCCCATAGAAAGCTATATTAGTATTAGTATTTTCTATGGTTCTCATCAGCTGAATATCAGTATGCCTATTGTCACAGATCAGTGTATATTCCAAATATGAAAGTGCTCCACTCGGGATAGAAGTGTCATTGTAAAGGAAAATCAGAGTGCTTAAGGGAAGACTTTGTTCAATAATCACTGTTTCTGACTGCAATCTGTGAAATCATTTTTTTATAAACCCTGCAGAATAAAGCCAAGCACAGATATTTCTTTTTCTTCTGTTTTGTTTTTTTTTTTTTTCTGGTACTTTTTCTTTTTTTTTAATCTTTGTTGCCCATACTCTCCATATTAACACCTGAAAGGTTTTTAATAATTATTCGTGGAAGAATGAAAGAAAAATTATTTATAGAAGCCAGTTACTCACTTGGATCAATTAAAAAAAAGGTCATAAAAAAGGACATTTAGTATGAATAAATTCTATATATGCAAATTTGGATTACCAATATCTAAATTATTCAACCATTGCTAATGATTATATGGACAAGGCAGAGCTGTTTAATGCATTCTTTGCCTCTGTCTTCAACACAGATGATGGACCCAGGGAGTCTCAGTGGCCAGAGCTGGAGCACCATGACTGTGAGAATAATAAATTCCCAGCTGTGCTTGAGACTGTGTGTGATTGCTGCTCTAGCTGGATCCCAGCATATCTATGGGACCTGATGGGTTTCACCCAGGTGTCCTCAAAGAGCCAGGTAATGTCATTGCAAAAACTCTCTTGATTTTTCAGCAGTCTTAGGAATCTGCAGAGGGCGCAGTTGACTGGAACCTGGCAAGTGTTGTCAAGATTTCAACAAAGGCAAGAAGAAAGACCCCAGAAATTACAGGTCCGTAGTCTCACTTCAGTGCTTGGTAAAGTTATGGAGAAGATTATTCTGGAAGTATTGAAAAACACCTGAATGACAATACAGTCATTGGTTACAGCCAGCACAGCTACACAAAAGCAAAGTCTTGAAATCTGATTTCTTTTTAAGACAAGGTAACCCACCTAGCTGATCATGGGAAGCCAACTGATGTAATCTTTCTGGAACTCAGTACAGGTTTCAATGCTGTCTCTGAAGTATCCTTCTGGATAAAAGTCCAACACACAGCTGAACAAACTCATCATGTGATGGGTGAGCAGCTGGCTCACAGGTCAGGCACAAAGGGTTACAGTGAATGGGGTGACATCAGAGTGGTGACCTGTCACTAATGGGGTTCCATTGGGCTCCATCCTCTGCCCTGAGCTCTTCAACAACTTCATAAAGGATTTGGATGCAGGACTGAAAGGGATACTGAGCAAGTTTGCAGATGATGCAAAGCTGTGAGGAGCTTGTGACTCCCTCAAAGGAAGGGATGCCCTGCAGAGAGACCTTGACAAACCAGAGGGCTGAGAGTTCACCAACCAGTTGAAGTTCAGAAAGGGGAAGTGCTGGATTCTGCACCTGGTATGGGGTAACCCTGGATGTATGTAGAGACTGGGGAATGTGATGATTGAAGGCAGTGCAGCAGGAAGGGATGTGGGGATCCTAGTCCATGGCCAGTTGAACATGAGCCAGCAGTGTCCTGGCAGCCAGGAGGGCCAAGAGTGTCCTGGGGTGCATCAGGCACAGCATCACAGCCAGGACAAGGGAGGGGATTGTCCTGCTCTGCTCTGAGCTGGGGCAGCGTCACCTCGAGTGCTGGGGGCAGCTTTGGGGACCACAATGTAAGATATAAATCTCTTACAACATATCTAAAGGAGGGCTGTGAAGATGGTGAAGGGTCTAGAGGGGAAGTCATATGAGGAGTGGCTGAGGTCACTTGGTCTGTTCAGCAAAAGAGGACATTGAGGGGAGGCTTCATCACAGTCTACAAATTGCTCATTAGGGGAAGAGGAGGGGCAGACACTCATCTCCTCTTCATGATGGCCAATGACAGGACACAAGGGAATGGCCTGAAGCTCCGTCAAGGGAAGTTTAGATTGGATATTAGGGAAAGGTTCTTCCCTTAGAGGGTGGCTGTGCACTGGAACAGGCTCCCGTGGGCAGTGTTCACAGCACCAAGACTGACAGAGTTAAAGAAGCACTTGAACTATGCTCTCGGGGCATGGTGTGACTCTTGGGGATAGATTTGTGCCAGACCACACGTTGGACTGGGTGACCCTTGTGGGTCTCTTCCAATTCAGGATATTCTATGATTCTATGACCTTAAAGATACACTATAGTTAGAGTATCACATGGTTAGGGTCACATAAAAATATTGTTTTTCAGAACCTCTAAATGAGAATAAACAGTACAGAGGAAAGATTAAAATAAGCAGCATTTCTTCTTGAAAAATACAGAAAAACACCAGGCATATTGGGACAATTTTATCATATCTAAGACCTCTATATAATAAGACTGTTAAAAACATTGTTAACACTAAATGCATTCAAAGCTGAAAGAAAAGCTTTGACATCCTTTAATCAGCATAGGAAAGGCTACATGTACACATTTCTTTATTACCTATATACATTGAATATTCGCCAATTACCTTTGTTCTTTAATGATCTGTTTATTTTTTATGAATTTTATCAGAGAATTACAGCAGTTCAAATGGAAAAAATAGCATATGCTATAAAGTACTTTAATCTAGCATAGAAAAATATGCAAGACATCAATGTCTTTCACAAGATTGGTCAAGTTAAAAACAGAAACAGGTACATTTTTACCAGTGAGGTTAAAGAACAATGATAAATTCTGTCCATCTTGGACTTTTCATATCAAATCAATATCAGAAAACAGATTTAGATTAATGTACGTTGTTAGGCTCAAACCAGGAAAAATATTGTCAGTACTATATAGATCAAACTATACTATCTAATTCATTCTTCTGAAATGAAAATACTTATTTGTTTCAAACTATGATTGGATGCAGAACAAAAATAATTGACATTGATACAGCAATAATCTAATCTTGATTGCAAATTTTCAAGTATTTTCTAAGCAAAAAACACATTAATCCTCGCATACTACACTGCATTAATTAATTGATATTTAAAAATAGAATGGAACTCTAAAAAGAAGAAAGAATAATTTGAGATAGTGACTGAAAAAATAGAGTCTTTTTTCTAAACCATATCTTGTTTTCTAAAACTGAATCACGATCCAAAACTTTATGTAAGAAAACAAGAACAGAAAATTGCATTAGCTAGGAGTCAGCTAAATTTTTAAAGAGAGAACAAAAATAATAAACCAAAAATTGTTCACATTTTCAGAAGATGAATATTCGTTTGCTTTCCTATGTTTTGAATCCACCATCAAGGTCACAATTATTTCACTAAGAGATAATCTTCTTTTCATGTCCCTTCTTCCCCTCTTTTCTTGTTTCCTCAGCTGGATATAGAAAAATATTCTTGAATAAAATGATGATTGTTTTTTCTGACTCATTTAACATATCCTATTTTAGGAGTTTGTCTGTAGTGTTACTCCATTCCAGTGCAAAATGGGTTAAAACACAGCAGTAAAAAATTTGAGTTCATATTTCACATTTCACTCTATTTCATTTAGAAAACATGAAAGATTTTTTTTTTTCATCTTTAGAATAACAGGAATGTTGTGGGTTGGGTTTTGAGGGGTTTTTTGTTGCATTTTTTTGGGTTTTTTGCTATTAGATCTAACAAAAGGCATGAAATTTTATCTATTAAGATAAATATAATATAGACTACTTTGTTTTGGCTTCAGATTTTTTTTAAACTCTCATTTTTAACTGTCCTTACCTTAGCAGTCTGCAGAAATTGTAAACAACCTCAAGCAAAAAAAAAAGAAGACACTGTAAAACCTGTTTTATTTTATTGATTGTCATTTTTTGTGCGTATCTTCTTTAACCTTTGGGAGGCCACTAAATTTGTTCATGGATTAATAGTGTTTAGTGCTGTCCTTTTGGCTACTATGAACCTGCAAAATATCTCATGCTTCAGACATATCAGCTAAAATCAGTCCAGGAGGAATGTCCTTACTGATTATATTTGTCCTCAGCAAACCATGTGCCTGTGATAACACGGCTGATGCCTGTTTGTTTAAAAATTAATTGGAAAAGGGACATAACTATAATATCATGAGTGAATATTTGGAGGAACTGAATAATTTAGATTATAAATTTGCCATCAGTAGTCTACCTGGAATGATTTCATAATGAAATAGAAATTGCACTTTGTGGCTCTAGACTGATAAATTTACTATCTACATTTAAGAAAAAGAGATGGGGAAAAGTGATCCTGAAAAACAGAGGTCTAATCATCTGACTTCCATACTTTAAGGGAAATAAAAAATAAATTAAAAAAAAAAAAAAGAAAAAGAAAATATTAATTTCAGGCATGGAAGTAAGTGGAAAAGCTTATAGATACATATGAAAGTCAATTTTTGCCAGACAAAACAAAAAAACCCAAACTTTTTCTTGCTAAAATTGCTGATTTACGAGACAAGGAAAAAGAGGTAGTACTGAGTCCTTTTACATGTTTTTCTATAATTTTTTCTTTTTTTTATTGTAGATAAGATCATAAACATAGAGCAAGAAAAGGATAAATGAGTGCCTGTTAATTTGCCCCATTCTTCTATCACAGAATTCTTCAAATTTACAGGAATTCCACACAGAAAAATTGGTTATAATGCTACTTGTTGAAACAGAAATGGTTTTTAGTATTATTGTTTCTTGCTGGATGATTTTCCAAATGCTTTTTTTCTGGGCCATTGTCTACATTTAGAGATCTCAGAATACCCACTCTTACAGAGAGGGAATTTGGAAGAATTTGTAGTACTAGGTAGACTAGAATCCCAGCAGTGCAGATTTTGAAACTTTATCTTAAATATCCCATGTTAGAATTATTAAACATCCGAGTCCTGTATCTTGATTTCCAATTTCAAAACTTCTCAGTTCGTCTGACAGAACAATTATGTTTAAAGCAGTTTAAAATTTCTAATTTCAGTGGAATTTCTTGAATGACTTTGGTATAAAAGCTGAAAGATTATTTTGAAATTCAGTCAATGCAGATTGGAGTTTCCCGGGGGTGGGGTGTGGAGAAATGCACATCCCAGTTCCTCAGAACTTGCCCTATCTCCCCCACTCCACACACACATTTCAGTTGTTCTGAGCCAGTAATAATCTGCTGTCTCTCACACATCATGTTCTTCACTTCAATGTGTTTAAATTGTTTGTTGAATTACCTTCCAAGGGTTAGATACAGAATTAATATCATTTTAATACAGCTTAATGATGGAAAACACAATTCAGGTGGAATTTATGTGTCTTATTCCAAAGCTGTCATCCATAAAAAGCTATCCAACAGCTTTAATTTGTTATAGAAAACCAGTTTATACCTAAAACCACCTGAGATACACAAAACTGACAGTTTGACAGATAGATGATGTTTCTGAGCATTTGTTTGAATGTTTCCAACCTATAGCAAATCAGCAATTATTTCAGCAGAACTTAGAGAATGCACTGCAACAGAATAGTTTTGCCATTAAATTCCTTGTTAGACTTCTAAGAGTTCCAATAACTTGTCTGGAAACTGAGCAACATGAAATTTCAAGCCTTTACTTTTTTAAATGTATATTCAAATAACTCAGCCATATTTATGTGTTGTTATGAACCTGACAAAATTTCTTCATATGAATGTGACATCTGCAATGCAATTTTCCTGTTTTACCTCTCTATGAAAAAAAACCAGTCAGAAAACAGGCAAGAAACAGTTTTGCTGT
The DNA here is from genome assembly GCA_013397295.1 of Polioptila caerulea. Classification (NCBI taxonomy): domain Eukaryota; kingdom Metazoa; phylum Chordata; class Aves; order Passeriformes; family Certhiidae; genus Polioptila; species Polioptila caerulea. The sequence continues at coordinate 991,562 of VYXF01006526.1, read as the reverse complement.
CTTTTGTTTTGTGGAATAAATCCAAAGAAACTCATGAAAAAAAATATTATATTTGTCTTAATTTGTGAATTTGAATCTGGCTGTAAATGTCTATTAAAATGAAAACACTACAACTGCATTTGTCTTTCTCATGTGTGTATCAAAAGAAGACAGTAAAAAATGTTTGTGATAAAGACCAGATTTATAAAATGTTGGAAAACTTAATTAAGATTACAATGTAATTTTTTTATTTTTAGACAGTGTTCTTTTTGCCATACAGCAATGAAATATGATACAAAAACTATTTAATCTGCAAATCTACTTAAGGCTTATATGTAAATGTTTGTGCAAATTCTAAATATTCTCATTAGAATTTTTCAAAAATTTTTCCATATATAATAATATATTGGTCAAGCACATTTAATGGATCTATGTAGAAGTGTAATGGACAAAACCATCTTCTACTACAAAACAACACTGCCTCTTTTAGTGCATCGAACGGTAATAATTCAAATAAAGTCTAAGAACTTGTGGACAATTTACATGCTATTTCCTCTTTCTTCATGATCTTGTAAGAAATTTAAATATTCTATTTTCATTTACTCTTTTTTTAAGAACTATGATACTGTAAGAGATAAAATATTCTTTCCTAGGTACAAAAAGAGCCACAGCCATGTCAAAAATGTTTTGACTATATCTTATAATGTTTTTATTTCAGATTTCATTTTTCTTATTCCAGATTTGATCTTTTTCAAGTCAAACTGTTTAGATTTCATGATTTATGTAATGCAGATGATAATAATGAATGATAATTTCATGAGATGATCCCTAGCTAGCATCCATCTGAGCACTTGCATCACACTATGATATGCCATAAGGAAACTCATCTCCCAAAAGCAGGGTAGTCATTGGAGGGTGACACTGTGTCTGGACTAATCATCTCTATTTCTCAAAATGCTTAATTAAAATAAACATATTTAAAAAATAATACAGATACACTTCTACATATGTGGAGCTGATATTTCTATAGCATACTCCACTGTACAGTGTAAGCATGATTGTCTTTTAACGTAGGACTTGCATAGCATTTGTGCACTTTAGCCTAAAACATATTCACCTGCTGTATTAGCTTTGAATTGCTTCAGAACTATGGCAATTGGTAGTCCAAAATTGTCCATAGGGACTACAGTACATATTCAAAAGTTGTTTCAGTTTTATAAATTTGTGGTATATCACTACTGATGTAGCAGGAATCTGAAAAGTCTGCAATCTTGCATTCAAAATCCTCAATTAAGTGTTTTCAAAATGTGTCTAAATTTCTAGCAGCAGTGGACGCTTTCTCAAATACAATGAAATTCACATAATTGCATACAGTATATAGAAATGGTTTGCTATTGACTAGAGTGGCCTTAAATTACCTCTGGTTCTTCATCACTATGCCCTACTCATTTGTACAGCACAGTCAACAATCATGGCATAATACAGTATATGAAATTATTGTACTTACAGCTTTCTGAAAGAAATGGGATATTTTACGAAAGGTCTCATCCAAAGCAAGGTAGGAATCAGAAACAGTCTATCCTTCAAATTCAGTGTGATTTTGATGATGACTAAACTCTCTCTGAAGTAAAACACATGGAGTCAGCCTGTCACAAGAGTAACAAAAAGTGGTAGAATGCAAGTGTTTGTCATGGTTCAATGTCCATACAGCAATTACATCTCAAAGGCAGAGAAGGCTAGAGCACTGCAAACAGTACTGATTATTTTGCTTTTCTTAAAAAAAGTATAAAGAAACCAAGCTACCTTCTGAATTATAATAACACCAGTTTCACCATGAAATAAAAAAGCAAACAATTTGTTTTAGTCCAGTCAAGTCTTCACCAAAAATTTTAATGTTCTTTAGAAAACTCTAAATATTTTTTTTTCCTAGGATTTCTGCTTTTTATTTTGGTTTGTTTCTTGCTGAAACTAAGCTATCACTTGACAATTTTAAACAGTCTCAGCAATATTTTTTTTTCCCTTTTGTCTTAAAATGGAAAGTGTGTTAGAGTCTGAGCATTTACCTTGCACTAGGAGAGGACCAGTTGATTTAGATCCGATAGTTTTTTTGCTCTTAAGGACATAGATGAGGAGCACACCAATAGTCTTTGAATAGAGCTTCTTTTTGCATTTAATGACTCTTCTATCCAACAATTCAAGCCCATCAGCCTTTGCCTTATCTACCATAGACACATAAAGAACAAATTATTACTCCAAACATAATAGCAAGTCCAGAGGTGGCCACAAAACTGATTAGAGGGATGAAGTTTCTTTCCTACGAAGAAAGGTCGAGATAATTGGGTACGTTCAGCCTGGAAAAGACTTCGGAGTGACCTAATTATGGCCTTTCAGTACTTGAAGGGAGCCCACAGGAGAGATGCAGAGGGACTTTTTTCAAGGGCATGTAGTGACAGGACAAGGGTGAATGGATTGAAACTGAGAGTAGGATTAAGTTAAATATTAGGGAAAAAAATTCTATATTGTAAGTGGGATGAAGCACTGCTACAGGAAGCCCAGAGAAGCTGTGGATGCCATCCCTGGATGTGTTCAAGGCCAGGTCTTGTTTAGTGAAAGGTGCCCTGTCCGTGGCAGGGGATTGGAAACAGAGGATTTTTAAGGTTCCTTCAAACCTAGGCCGCTCTATAATGCTATGACAGTCAAAGTAACATTTATAATAAATACTGTGCACTTAATCCTAAAAGTCTGAGGGAATGGGTCATATATAAATTCAATAACTTTCCAAACTCACATATGAATCTATTCTCTCAAGCACAAGTTCACAAGAACTGCAATGTGTAAAAATATAAAAATCAGTTTATTTACCTCTTTCTGTTTTACACAGTATGGTTCTTTTAAGAAAAGTTTCACCACTTGCATAAGAGTTTCAAGTCACTTGCAGATCATCCACAGGTTTCCTACCTCTATATTGTCATGCAAATAGACTTCCTATATTTAGCATCCAAATGTCTTTTACAAAATGTAGGCATTTTTCAACTGTCCAAGCTATATTTTATTATTCATTATTTCACTATTCTGTCAAACTATTCCTCCCAAAATAACAAATACAGTACAAAAGACCAAAATTTAGTGGCTGATAACCCAGCATACATTCTAAAACATTATTAGATCTTTCAACTGACCTTAGAAGAGATGAAAATCATTCATGTTTTGGAGCTTAATAGCCATCAGACTTATAAGCCTGATTCCCAATGTAAATTTAGCCTGTACTTAGACAATGGAACAGCTGGAAATAAATGTTGTTACGCATCAAGCTCCAATGACTTACCCCTGTTTTATTCTCTCACAAATAAAAAAAAAAAACCAAACCAACAACCCCCCCCCCCAAAAAAAAAAACACCTTAGCCAGACTTACAATAATTTTTTCTTCTCTATTGTTTAGTCATATGGAAAAAAAATCAAGTTTTGGAATATGGAAAATAGAGTTGAAAATGGTCTTTACCTGAATTTATTTTTGGGATGACATTTACAGTATAATGCTAGCAAGTGTGAAATGACTTTTTTAATCGAGATTTATATTTATGTATGAACCTGTGGTAGCACAAATTACTGAACAAAAAATAATTCCATTGATTCTTGTTTTCAACAGTTTTCATTAACTCCAAAATAAAAGGAAGATTTGGTAAATGCTTTCAGACTAAATTTGACATTACTTAGTTCTGTAGTTGCTATTCTAATTGCTTAACATTATTTTGTAATTTAATTGTACCATACTTATGTTGATTATGGTGTTTTTCAATTTTGATTGTTCCTTTTTCAACTTTTGTGAATGAGGATAATGATCTCTTTTGAACTAATACAGACAGAAGTGTCAGTGGTGCATACATTTATTAAATGTTTTTTAATTAGTTTTGTTTAATTTCATTCAGTAGTACTACATAATAGCAACTTTCTGTTGTGGTATTATTTATATGTGGCAATAATTCAGCATTACAGCTTTTATACTTCTTAATTTTCATTGCTTCTAAGTGATTATGAATTTTAATAATTCATTGAGAATTTCTTTACCTTATCTAAAATGTTGTAATAGTTGTGTTCATTCTCCATAAAAATGTTTTTATGTAAAGCATGAAGATGATGAGGGAATTTCAAGGACACAGTCAAATTACAAAATAACCATGAAAGCTAGTTTTAAACATGCATGGCTGTCCCAAGACTTTGGGGGAATGATGTTCCTTTTAAATTCTTAGGCTGAACAAAGACACTGGACCACATGTCTGGGAACTCTTATGTTTTGTTGCATATTTACCATAACTGCAGCAACCAGCCCACTGCTTAAACTGAAAAGGTGTTGGTTATCAGGCCCTTAAAGCCTCAATAGATTTCCACAAGAGTGAAGGCTAACAAACCCTTCATATTATATAGTACACTTTAATCAGTTCTCCCACCAAAAACGGCTCAAGAGGAGCTGGCTGACAAGCTACAACATGCTTTCACAAGCTCCCGCATCCCACAAGAAACCTCAGTAAGGGGTATGGTATGGAATAGAATACAACAGCTGTGCTTTGCCTAGGCAATGTAAAGAAAACAAAGAATATCATGAGCCCTTAGGTCCTGCCTTGGTCCTGACAGGGTTATCTGGAGCTGAGGTTGTGGGTTCCCTGTCTGCTTCCTTCTATAGTAAACCTGGTGCATGCCTCTTGTGTAAACTAGGGGTTTTTTTGCGCTGTTTTGTTCATGCATGCACAGCCAGCCCTTCTCCAGGGAGTCTCAAGAGAAGCAGGAATTGTCTAAGAACAGTTTTGCCTCACCTCTTCAGGACCCTCTGCTCAAATCACATCTTTCCTGGAGCAGTAATTTAGAATGCTTGAGACAAAATGTGCTTAGGTCTAGCCCTCTACAATGGCCTAGCAGCATAATGTATTTTCTCATCTGTTATAATCTGGTAACACCTAAAACAGAAGGCTAGAAGACCTATTAACATTGCTTGGATCATTTTTAGAAGATAAATTAGGTCTTGTGCTCCATAGTGGTTATATTAACATAAAGCCTTGAATATAAATGCATAGAAAAATATTGAAAAAACTTAAACTAATAAAAATTATGTTTATATGACTTCGCTCATTACTTGCAAACCCTGTTGCTGCTGTCATATATGGGAGAGGACCAGGCATTTGTATGATAATAAAAGTTTAGGTTGCAAAGGCTGTGGCTTGTGTGCAAGGGCAGAACAGAGCCATGACACTCAGTTTTGCTCCCTCTTCCTCCCATCTGAGCCTGTTATTCATCCTGATAACCTCTCACCCCCATGAGCAGAATATCATCCCGAGTTTTAATCCCTTTCTCATGGAATTCCTTTTATCCCATATTATTATGGTTTTAGGCCTCACGCCTACACTACCATCCCATTGGCACCAACTCATATCTCTTCTGGTGATCTTAATCGTCTATGAAATCCTATCCTAAGGTCATCTATTTCAGGAAATAGTTTAGGTTTTCTGTTGTTTTGGCACATCAGTCTAGGAGAAAAGATTGTATTTTGACAAGTGGGGTTGGGAGGAAGAGAGATAAAAAAAGAGCCATCTTTTTCTTCAGCTTTTAAAGAATCAACTGAAGCAGAAATACTAGTTTAATTCTGTTTTGGAGAGGTGGTCTGTCTTATTTGGGTAAATATTTCAAGCCATGATTTTATGACCACCTTGCACTGGGTGCTGGGTATTTCTGCTGTTTCCCTGTTTTGCTGTGAGGCCAATGAGCCCAACCGTGCTTTTACCAGGCACATTGCACGTATGTGGCTCAACCCTGTTTTGGGAGAATCTTGAGGAGCTTGAAGGATCTCTTGGGCTGTAGAATGAATATGAGACACAATGTGAGTCTTGTAATATACAGGTCTGAAGGTAAAAAAAAAAAAATTGAGCAGTACCACTTACGTAGAGTTCACAGAACTGCACTAGTTTTCCTTTCTTTGAACAAAGAATGCCAATAACCTACCTTCATATAAGTATTCTGCAAAAAACATCACAGCACATTCTATTTCCCTTCTATCCATTCACACACTCATTTATTTGTAACTTCTGTAAATACCTTCTTATTCATTAAGTTGCTTTCTGAATATCAACTATAACCTCACCACATCATTATCTCCAGCATCTCAGTGTTGAGGTCAGAGGTGACTGATATTCCCGGTCAAAATATTGTAAAGGTCAGGCCTTGTGGCTGAGAAACTAAAAAAGTTATCTTAAATAATCCAGTCAGAATATAAAATCTAAAAAAGAACTCAAAATTCACTGAAGTAACTGTTCCCTTAGTCAAGTCATTTAACTGCTATTTTGCATCAGTTCATATTGCTCAAGTGAAGGCTTAACCTTCATTTCTATTAAAAGTATTGTATTCAAACACTCTTGTTTTTATAATTACTTCAGCTTGCTTTTTTATAATTGTCACACATATCATTAATACAAATTGACAAGGATGCTCCGATTTTAAAGATATAGAGGAAAACAAACAGTTACCATGCTCCTTTTACTTCTATGCTGAATTCTAGCTAAAAATTAATATTTTCAAAAATAAATATATTTAATCTGTTAAGTTTTAGTGACTTTCTGTATAGCATCATGAAAAGATCATGGATATCAATTAACTAAATTCCCTTATGCAACTGCTTAGTTTGTGGTGGTTCTCTTATTTGATTTTCTTCTTCCACAACTTTTAAAGGTTTTTTGTTTATTTATCAGGGTAATTTTTTCACCTTAATCAGCCCTTTTAAGTGATATTTGCATGTTTTAAAATCATTAAAAATTAATAAGAAAACTCTGACAACTAAAATTAGGTGTAAGGGTGAAGACTGGCCTGATGCAGATACCCTGGACAAGTTCTGTATCCTATTTCACACACTTTCAAATCAGGCAATCATTAATTAGCTCTGAAACAAAACATTGCTTGTAGTTCCACATTGGGTCCTAAATAAACTATCTATAGGCTGAGAAGCAATTATATTGCTTCTGTCAAATTCAGATTGGTCACTATTGGATACTATTAAGTATCTTTCAGTAGCTTCTAATTTTTATCAGGAACTCTAGATAGTCCACATAAAGCAAGTGAGAATATGATGAACGGAAATATCCATATATTATTTTCCAACACATCTTGTCTCAAACTTACTACAACAGGGGAAAAAAATTTGAAAACCACCACAGATTTAAGATATGTTAACTCACTGTCTACTTTTTCATTTGTGTCAAATTATTGTTAACATATTTGAAAGATTTCATTGTATTAGTCATGCTTATACTTGAAAATGTAGGCTTCTAAATTTCAGGTTATCAAAAACCAAGCACATGCGGCAAATCCAAATACGAAACAAATGTTTTGAAAGACAATTCTTCATTGTGTACTTGGACTATATCACATCACAAGGCAGAGCTACTGATGTAAATACAATTTAGAAGCAATGAATATTTTTTTTTGTTTGGATGACAATATTCAGTAAAAACATCTTTTCACATTTGTTTGGTTACAAAACAACATGGTAGATAACATGCAGTTCTGTGAATAGGGAATATACATTATATGGGTTTGAGTGACCAAGATACTCTTAGGGACATTTGTCAGAATAATTGCATTCAGAAATAAAAGTAGTTTTCCCTAACTAATTTTCATTTTCTTTAAAATATAAATTTTCTTTTCTATAATTAGATTTTAAACAATATAAAAAAATGTGATTTTAAAATTTTTCTTTTTTTTTAAGAAAACAAACTGAGAGAGTCTCACATACCCCTTTATTGCTTTCAGGAAATTTTTCTTTAATCACTGCTAGCATTTTATATATTTACCAACTATACACATGTTTTTCTCTATACTTTTCTGCACATAAAGGTAAGAAAAGATGTATAACATGAAAATGCTGTTTTAAAACTGAATTTAAGGTTCATTTGCTATGGAACTTGGCTGTTATTTACAGAAGCTGTCAGTCTGAATGTAATTGGAAAAATCTCTCCACAAAGATACCATAATTCAACATGTGGTTAAGTTACACATTTAATATAATTTTTGCAAGTTTTAGCTTAAGATATATACAGTTGGTGAAAAGCATTCAAAGTATAGCTCAGCAAGGAATTTTTTTTTCTGTATTTTTCCTTATAGTAGATGGTGTTATTCTCTGTTGACAGAATATTAACATTTGTCTGAAAATATTTCATATTTCACGGAAAATATATCAAATGTGAAAATTAATATACTTCTGTTTGACAGGTATATTGCAATTTTTCAGGGGAAGAGCTCAATAAAAAAAGGAAGAAAGTGTTTATTCCCTACCAAACAGGAAACAGGACAGCTTAAGAGGTTAGGAAAACTGCCTAATACATGGCAATTTGAGAATTATTTTGGGAACTTCTTTTATAGCAAACATTAAACAGGTGCAATGTCATCTCTGCAACATTAAGAATATACAACAAAAAAAATTTTAAAAAATTTTACAGGCATCTTAATAGGTGTTTGGTTTATTTTGTTGAGAAGTGTGTAGAGGTTTTGCTGAATATCTGAAACAAACAGTATTTGTCTATGAGTAGTACCAATCACAATGTGCCTTATAGTGATTTACATTACATGGCATCAAAAGATACGTTGGACAAACATGGGAGAGGAAACCCATCCAAGAGTTTCAAAAAGGAAGAAAAAACCTCTGTCTCAAAAAGTATTTCTGCCCCAACTATTTAGAGAGGAGAAAGTGCCCTAGGACATTATTGTGTGCCTGCTGCTCATTGTTAGACCTTTGCTTTTGGCTATTGCTAGAGTCATTATAAATGTACCTTTCTCCAGATTAACCTTTCACCTGACATTGCCCAGCTTTTCTTCTGTTTTTACTTTCCTCATTATTCATGCTATGTTTGCTGAAAAGGTGAGAAAAAATATAGCCTGTACTTAAATAAAAGCTTTGGGTAGAAGAAAAGCAAAGGTGAAAAGGCGGGAGAATGGAGCTAAATGTGTGTGCTTTGGCCCTTAAAAAGACCCATTCTGATGATGTTTCACTCTTAATTCCATTCTACTATGAAATTGAAGGTACCTTTCAATTACTTTTGGAATAATTTAGATAAAAATATGAGGAAGAGTATATTTTTATCCAGAGGGAAAGAAAATAAAAGCAAACCAAAATGTACTTTTACGAGAGAGGAATATATTTTCTTCCTGTAAGTACTATCTTTTTCCTTGTAACACAGAGCAAGAATTCATATTGCACATGGTCAAAATTTTTTCCTTAAGAAGTACACCGTATCTCAGCAACAGCACATGTACTGTGGATTGTTACAGCCACTTTCTTCTCCCCTTATATTTTTCTCTTAGAATAAATAAGCTTTTAGGACATCGTGAAGTTCTCCTTTTGGTATTTCTGTAGCTCTTTTGTTTCAATTTTCATCCCAGGAGATTTTGAGGTTCTTTATAGAAAAACTGACATTCTTAAAATGAGAAGGTAATTTCATTTCCCTAAAGGTGTTCTGTTGAACACATCAACAAGTCAGTTAATTTACAATGGTGAGAGTACCACAATCAAATCATTTATATACATTAAAAATCCATTATAAAACTGATTCCTCAATTATTTTATAAATTATTTTATAAATTATGTCTTTGAATGTCTTCATGAATGTATCAAGTGTGAAGAGGTAAAAACTAAATAGCAAAGTAGCCACATGCTTTTACCAAAATATTTAGATCTTAGTATCTCTAAAAACATTTGAAAATTAATTTGTAAAATTTCTTTTGCACCCAAGCCATGATAGGTTTTCTCTTTAAAAATATGTTTTTCAAATTCATTCAGGGGATGTATTTATATATGACCTTAGATATTTTAGTGATTTTTTTCACTGTTTCTAGATTTTCTACAACATCTCAAAGTGAGTTGAAGTCAGAATACAAAAACCAGAATAATCTGATCTATTACCAGTTTTAATACTTAAACTTTTATCAACAATATTTTTTAAAGAAAAATTAAATGACCTTAATTTTCTCATTCTGTTACTCATTTTTATGGACTTCCACTGACATTTGTAATGTCAGAATTGCTGGAGCAAAAGATGAAAGAAGTGAATAATGCAAACAGTAAAAACAAAACTTGAAAATATAGATTTATTTAAGAAAATACACAATACACCAAGAAACATACAGAATAATTTAACATTTATATATTTCTATGCAAGCACACAATATTAAAAGGTATAGTGTCATCTCTTTGTTACTTTTTTATGTATCTGTTAAAAAAACCCAAATATGTAGCACATTGTTTTAGTCTGAAGAATGATGTGCAATAAGCACTGCTAACTCAGGGCAAGATAAGCTGTTTGGTAAAATTTATATTTTGTTATTTTTATTCTTATAACAACCTTAGTAATAAACAGCAATCATATTCCCTAAAGAAGGGCACAGAAGACCGCATGACAGAAACTGAAAAATATAAATCAGTCATCAATATTATAGAAAATTATAGGCAGAGGGTAGCATAACAATGCATAGTAAAGTGCAATAGAGTGCCTTTCTGTGCTATATTGCATTGACTTCTGTTTCACATATAATATCTCATAAAATAATAGGGATTTTCAACATACACCAAATAAAATCACAGGATTTTTGTGGAGTTTTCTGATCATCCACATTAAAAAAATTGAAACTGGATAGGAGTGCCAAGGCATTTTAAGGCCCCTATGCCTAAATTAATAGGAACAAATTCCTTCTAATTTGAGATTATTCTAATTTACACTAATGGCTAGCAAAAAAGCGAGAGGCATGTTTTACATTTTAAAACAAAAAAATAAAGCACACTTTCTCTGAAACTGAAATCTGTGGAGTCAAATGTGACATTAGTTGTCTCTTAAAAAGAAAGGACTTGAAACATCAGCTATAATTAGAATGTGTCATAATTTTTTAAAAAAGTACTAATTTTTTGTGTTTAAAAGTACAGAGTTCCAGGAGACAAAGAATGATGAGCTGTTAACTGTAACTACGTTCCATATTTTTCACCAAAGATGTATTTAAATATCAGCAGGTTTCGGCACAAACAGAAAACACTTTTATTTAGTTGACTCAAAGACATTTTCTTTCCCTCCTTAAGGTCACCATATTGATTCTGGCAAAATACTGTAAATATTAAATCCTCCAGTCAATAAGCTTAATACTGACCTAAAAAAGTCAATATATGCTTACTAGTTGCAAAATAGTAACAGAACGTAACTTGGTATTCTCTGTTCTCTGTAATACTCTGTGCTTAAAATAGGAGCAGTGTTTTTATGTTTTTAAAGGAGTGGAAATGTTCTTCCTGGAAATAAAAATAGTGATAACCTTTTTCTAAACCATAGAAATTTTCAACATTCTCTGTTGCTTAGCACAGTTCCAGAAGTGTTGAAAATAAAATGAGATGAACAACAGTTTTACAATCAAGCTGGATGTTTTACAACACCTCTTTTAAAGAAGTGGTCATAGAAAAAGTTTACAAAAATTTAATGTGCCAGAATTAAGGACAAAAAACCCACTCAAGTCTGAAACAAAAAACTTTAATCTTATTGAAGATATAAACCTCATGCTGAGGTTAATATCTATGGTAATTATCACAAATTATAGTATAAATTTGTCAATAAACAAGAATCAGCAATCTAGTGTTGTCAAAACCAAAGATATTAATTGATATTTACCTTGGTGTTCTCAGAGAGACCTCTGTTAAGGAACTGCAGATGGTTGAGGTAGGAAGATTCCTGTGGAGAACTTCCAGCCCAACCATCCCGTTTAAAGCAAGAAAATCGAGAACATATTCTTTAGGATCATGTTGTCAGGTTTTATTTATTTTATTTATTTTTATTTTTATTTTTATTTTTATTTTTATTTTTATTTTTATTTTTATTTTTATTTTTTTAATTTTCTTTGAATGATGGTTTGGGTTTGGATTTGGTCTGGTGGTTTATTTTTGAAAATTTTAAATGGAAATTCTTGCATTTCAATAGAAATTTAAAAAAACAAAACCCCAAAAATAAACACCTATGCCCATTTCTTCTTTCACTGTCACTGGGGTACACTATGAAGAGAATCCATCTTCCTTCCACCTTTCCGTCAAATATTTATACATTCTATAGATATCTCCGGTTTTTCTTCTCCTGGCTCTCAGTGCAAGAGAGTCCCAACTCTCTGAGCATTTCCTCATATTTCATCTACTTCAGTCCCTTAAGAGTTTCTGTGGATTGTGATCTCTTGCTGTACTTGCTGTGCCACACATCCATTTGTCTCTTCTAATGAGCAGCCCAGAAATGGACTCCACACTCCAGATATATTTTACAGGTGCAGATTAGAGAGAAGGATTACCTCTGTCCACCATCTTCCTGATGCTGCTATGGGTTGGGGTTTTGTTGTTTGTTTGTTTTTTTTTTTCACAAGGATACACTGCTAACCCAGGTTCCATTCATTGTCCATCCAAAATCTGTCGATTTTTTTCTGCAATTCGTTGGTCACTAGACTCTCCTGGAGCATGAACTTGTCAAATCCTAGGTGCAGAATTTGACATTTCCCTTTGATGAACTCGATAATTTTCCTGTTATGCTAGGAACAGACAAAGTAAAACCCCAGGACAGACAGGGCTTATTTTACAAAATACTGAGTTTGTTCTCTCACCAAAACATTTTGAAACTTCCTAGGCTACTGTCCATTCTTTTTATGTTCAAAATATGATGATCATTATTTACTTTCCTAAAAAGAAAGATGGCATAAACATTAACCAGAAACTACAATGGTGTCTTACAGAATTTTAATTTTTGTATTTTTTTAATAATAATAAAAGTTACATTAGGATTAATTTGAACTGAGAAGGCTGAAATTAGATGCCATTTTAAATCATCATGTAAAATCACTAATGCATCTATTTATTATGGTATTCACAAACATTTATATTAAATGTTATTTAACTTTTAAAAGGAGTTATGGTTTGGGCTTCGTTTTGTTTGATGGTTACATATATATAATTTTCTGCAACCTTAGAATTAATAACGATTCTAAGTGCCAAAGCTGTTTTGCTTTCTCATACGAAAATAAGATGATTCTCACTACATGAATATTCTAACCAATTATTTAGTTTTACTTTTGTGACACTTTTTCTGTAAGCAAACAGTGGTTCCAGTTCTTTTTTTTTCCTTGCTTGTTCACAGATTTTGAGGGGTGAATCTAAATCTTCCCAAGTAAATATGGACAGTTTCAGGAGTATTTCTTTTCTGTTCTCCTTCCAGGGGCCATTACAATAAGAAAAATAGAATTCCTAATTACATACTTCAGTGGTATATCTAGTTCCTTCCCCTACCATAAGGTAATTTCAAAGTACTGTTACTTGACAATCTAGATAATTCCTGCAGTACAATATAGTGCTCACAGTTAGCTTCTCATTCCCAGTTTGCTAGAAGAATTTATGTGGCAAACAGGGGTGGAATGATTGAGGAATCCTAATGACACTTCTACACTTATGAAATTCTAAGTAAAAAGGAGTTTTGCATAAAGGAGAACTGTCTGTGCTTGTGGTAATTAGCACTGAATGATAAAATCATAATCAAACAGCAGTGACAACCTGGCAGAATTTTATTTTAGAATATATATATATGTAGAAATAAAATTATTTCTTTTCCTTTTTCAGGTGGTTACAGTATTATCATGCCTATTTTCTTCATTAAATTTGGCATTTTTCCATCATTAGCTGCTTACTGAGCCTCCAGAGCTTACATTTCTTTTTTTAAGTGTTTCATGCTTGCTGCAAGAAGCTCTCAAGACTGTTGTAGATGACCCTGTAATTATTTGCCATAGAAGTCATAGCGATGACTTCATGTTTTCCTGTATTTTTTTACTTCTTTGTTCCTGTTTCATACAAAGAACTGTGACTCTTGGTGTTCACTATTTCCTATTCTTTTCTGTGAACATTCAGTATAGAAAAAAAAAGTATGTTGGTATGTAAGTTATTATAGTGTTTTTTCAAGTAAATATAAAAGTGACAAGAAGAAAAGAGAAGTTTTGGAGGCAGGTTGTAAGCTTCTTACAAAATACATATTTGAAAAAAATTTTTTCTTGTAAATAAGGATTAAAATATAATAACGATATTATTGGTGAACAAATAGAATAGTGATGAATATAAACAGCAAATAACAGACATAGCAAAGAAGGTTAGGATAGGCTGAAGTGATATTTTTAAGAACTTACATTTCAAGAAATGTGATTACTCTAGGACTGAAGAATATATTATACTAAAATTCCTCAGGTACCTTCTAACACAGTTTGTCTCTTGAATTCAACGTGACTATTCTGTGTGAAATTAAATAGATATAATTAAAATGTGGGGTTTTTTTTTGTTTCTATAAATGTTGCTTAACTTCAAAAACCATAGCATGATCATAATGTTTTCTCATTTTTTACAGTGCATGAAACAAACATATCATCAATTCATAATAAATTATGGTACACATGCTAAGGACTTCATTTTACTTTATTCATAGACAAGGAAGAAAACAGACAAGTACTAATGGACAAGAACTAATAGAAGCCTATGTAAGATAAACTTGAAGAATGGATCACTGAAATACTGGTCTTAGTTTTCCAGGTGTTACAAAACATTTTTCAAAACAGTTATCGTTTTGTTCTTAACTGTCATGCAAAACTGAGCTTGAGTTTAAATGAATACAAGAAGAAAAAATATGCGGTCAAGTTTTTCCTACTTCAGTCGGTCAAGTGTCTTATGGTGATATGAAATAAAGGACAGGCATATATCACATCTTAGCTCCCATGAATTTTAAATGTGCATTTTAAATATGGCCTGAAATCAGCCTATGATATGTGCTTAGTAGAAAAAACAGGAAGTTATTATACTTCTACATTTTTAATCCTACCCTAAAAACATGACTTGACTTTCTTCAGCCAGAAATGGATAGCGCCTCTGTTTAATCATTCAGTAGTAACAGAATCAGAGGCAATGGGCACAAATTGAAACAGGGGAGATTCCCTCTGAAAGTAAAGAAATACTTTTGTTTACTATGAAGGTGACTGAACACAGTTATAGCTTGCCCCTAAAGTGAAACATCCCTGCTTAGAGATGCATTCAAAGGATGCTTGGTCATGGTGCTGGGTTATCTGCTCCAAGTGTCCCTGCTTGAGCAGGTACATTGGACCAGATGACCTGCAGAGGTCCCTTCCATCAGTCATTTTGTGGTCTTGTGATCCTGTGATTATGTCACTTCAGGAGAGTCACAGGAGTAAACTCGTTCTTCATGGTCATCAGAATTTACACTGGGATCTTGATATTTTATTTCTAAAAAAAATTAAAAGGCTTATGTGTTTTTCAGTCATATTTCTGCATCAGAATATACCTGCAAATTACTGTGGGACATGTTCAGAGTATGAAATTACCATGCAGGTACTGTTCTGTGCTTACTGCCCATGCTATTTTACGATAAATTTGAAATAATTTATTACTCCACTGAGCAATCTAACTTGAGTTTCTTAGACTTGGCCTAGGTATACAGGTAGGCGGAGCAAAGGAGCTGAAAGGAATTGACTTGTTAGATTAGACAACTTGATTGCTTGCCTAAAACCAGTTTGTGGGTCCTAAAATGACTTTCTGAAACATGAAAAAGGAACATGAATAATAAAATTATTCAGACAGAGCTGGCTAAGACTGTTTGCAATTTATTTTGTAATATATATAGACTTACATTTTTATTCCAAAAATGTGTATATACTCCAAGGGAACATTAAAATAAGAGACAATTCCACTGAAGATTTAGATCATTTGAAGATAAAAGCTAAAACCCACAGAGGCACACAGATGCCTGAGGGCATGACTACACATGAGCAGAGAATCAGCTGGCCCAATGTCCAAGTAGCTGTGGTGTTGAGGTTATGTTTGCATATTTGCATAATAATATGCTAAAATTCATCTGTCCTTATGAGCAGAGTCCACAGAAGTAAAACTTGGCAATACTGGAAAATAATATGTCGACACTTTTCTGGAGCCATTTAGACCTGCTGTGAAAGATATGTCACAGGATAAGAAAGATCAAAATAAAGGAAATTTACTGTTCCAAGTATGTTTGTGCTTATAGTACTAATTGAAAAATGAAAGGGAATCCCAGAACAGATTATTAAATTTAGAATATTCTTCTTGCACATGATGAAAGACAGTAGAGGAACTAGGTTACATTGGTGGAAATTTTTAGCAAAATCTTGTAGAATTTGATAGATTGGCAAATTTTTAAAAAATATCATTAAAACAAAGCTGTCAGACATTCCAAGGATGGCTGTACTTTAGCTAAAATATATTAGGGTTGGAATTTTGAAAAGGGAAAAATTACTCTAATATCTCAATTTAATTTAAAATCCCAATTCCAAGGCACTTCCAGCAAGTATTTGATATTTACCTCTACAGAGCTTTTCAAGCAAATCCTAGTTGATTGTTATGGTTTGATTCTAGCCTCATACATTGATTTAAAAGACTCGCATAGAAATCTCATAGGATTCAGGGGGTGTTATATGTTCATATTCAGGAGGTATTATATGTTCACATAGGTATCTGCAAAATAAAAGTTCAAGTAATATTCCCCAATTTCTAGGATGATAATAAAGATTAATTTTGAATTAGCAGTATAATGTATAATACATGGATTCAGATTATTTTTATTTGGAGAAATACCTTCTCTGATTTTTAAAAATTTGTTCTGCAGTGATTTCTACATGCAAAAATTAGAGGACCTTGAACATTTTTACAAATGTTACTTGTGAAGGTTTTGTAATGAAAATAAGAATCATTAAGTAGCAAGTCTCAGGCTAGGTGCAAGGTTACCACTTCTGTTAGTGAGTGCTACTGATTCTCTTATTGAGATCTCTTTTATTTTAGTTTTCCTTACTATTATTATTATTTTAGGTTGCTTTTTTTCCCCAGTACTTTGATTTTGTGACAGGACTTCAAGTTAAGATGGATAATTTGCCTGAATTGGCACTAAGAAAGAAGAATTTCTAATAAAGGATTTTCCCAGGATATTCTTATATCATCAATGAAGAATAATCTATGTGTATTTGGAAGTATATATGATCAGACATTATACTTGCCTATGAAGGAGACTTTTGGAGTAGGCGACCAAGTTTTAAGTATTATTCATAAAATTGAAAATACTACACCATTAAAGGTGAAAGTCCTTCTTTCAATGATCCCTTGTGGGGTCTTAGACATATGTTCTTATGTTCTAGCTGTCTATATAGTGGAGAGCTTTATTTTATTGACCCAAATTTGTCCATGATACTTCCAAGTCTTCAATTCTTTTATAAAGCAATAAACTCTTTTATACCCTATGACAAATAAAACAAGGAAAGTGACAGAATAAAGGCAAGTAGAATCACTAAGGCTTAACTTCATGGGGAATGGCATAGAAAATGGGTTTGTTCTGACTTTCCATCAGGAACAATTAATCTACCAGACCTACATTTAATCTGCAAAGAGTCAACAGGAACAGTGTATCTAAGATGTACAAGATCAGTTTCAAAAATTATTTTCAGCCTAATAGCAGGGAGCAAATTATTTTTCCTTGCTCAAATGAGAAGGTAAAAGGTATGGACATGTTAAAAGGAGAGAGAAGATCTGAGACATGGAACAAAGATTATCTAAGTGTTTATCAGTGGGTGAAACTGATTTTATTGTGTTATTTAATTCAAAAGGTGTGAAAAAGAATTACATATGTATTCTTTCCAGATTAACTCCACCAGTAAATCATATTAGAAGTTTGAAGATATACAAATAAAGCTAGTGCTGAATGAATTGAATGCAAGCTAATTTATTTTTATCTTCCTCTGGCGACAGATATGCCTTCAGATTAGAGAGAAGGAAGGAGAATTATCAGCTGCTTTACTTTTAGAAGGTCTGATATGATATTTTGCCTTTATTTCCGGTCATGATTCATGGTTTTCAGGCTCATGATATGCCTGCATGTCACAGCTCTGAAAGAATAAGTGGCAAAAAAAAGCTTCCTTCCTAGGTACAAGTAAATCTAGGATGTCTTCATCTACTGGTATTGTGAAACAACCATCATAACTCACTCTTTCAGTGGTTATTCAGAATGGTTATCTGTCTTTTGACTATGTAGGAAAACCCTGCACCATTCAACTCTAAAAATAAAAACAAACAAACAAACAAAACAACAATGCCAACCACTACTCTGATTCTGATATCTCATTTTTCTCTAGACTCTTCATTGTCTGGAAACAGTATATATGAAATATGGTATTAGAGAGTAAGAAGGTTTGCACAGAAAAATAAATAGTTTCCCTGAACTACCTGATTTTCATTTCTGGAAGTTAAGTCATATAAGAGAGAATTTCAAATGATCTATTAATAATGAGCGAAATAAACAACATGTTCTAGCTTTCCTGACCCAGAACACAGCATCATTTTTTTTCCATTTTGACCATAAAGAAAGAAAATGAGAAGCTTATTCAGCTGGGCATACTGTAATCTAGTAAACTACTGAATCTGATAAACATCTATCTCATTTTCTGTTATTGTTCGCAAGAATCTAAAGATTTCATTCATTTCCCTGAATTTGGAATACAAATTTTAAAAAGTAATGGTCAGATTTGACTGACTAGTTTTTTGCTTTTTTTTTTTTTTTTGATGTGTGTGTATGGGATTTTTTACTCAATTTCACACAATTACTAAAGGTTTTTAAAGAACACCGTTATGCAGCAGAATTAAAACCAGTTAGGCTGTAGGTGGAACATTCACAAACAAGAAGATGAGATTAACATCTAGGCTCAGGTATCATTCAAGTTTATGTTTGGCCTTACTCACATTTTATTGTCTATAGAATAATTTCTTTTCTGTTTGTATGTCTGGTGCTCTCTTTTTAAAATATTCACTGGGCAAGAAACATGGGTTTGAGATTTAAAGGGCAAGAAATGCTTTATGGGCTGTACAGTCATAGTCTCAGTAAATGTCACTATTTCTACAATGGGAAACTCCTGTCAAAGAGAAAGCCAGAGATTTTCTCAGATATTCTCCCCTCATACTGATGAAATCATTATGTTTAGTTTACATTAGCAGGGAATTCCTCTAATCAGTAGGCAATAGCTATGTATTTAGACAATGAACAAAAACATTAATGCTAAGCAATGCTGGATTTAACTTACTGCCTTGGCCAGTAATTTTCAATTATGATGAAGTAGATGCAAAGGAACTACCTACAACTATAAATTAAGGCTCCATTTCTTATTATTTTTGGATCCCAACTCCACTGACATGGCCTACATTCCCAGAAGCTGTGTGGGCATGGATCTAATATGAAAATTACCACAAATGTAGGATAATAAATCATTGGGATTTGGTCATCTGTGGCTAGGTGAAGGTAAATTAGTCACCTAATTTATAGTTAGGTATTTAAACATCCATTAAAGTTCACCTGTTCTAAAAGTACCAGGACATTTTTACTGTGTTTGAGCTGTGGCTGCAAAAAATTATTACACAATTTAAACATTGTAATTTCATTTCAGTAGGAATTAACTACCTAATTTTCTTGGTGAATCTGTTTTGACAATGTTTCATAAATAAATTCAGTTCCATTGGAAAAAGCCTTTTAATGTAACCTGCAGATTATAAGATGCAGTTGACGGAAAGTTTCATTCAGAAGTCTAAAATTTTCACAAGATTTAATGGAATGAATATGATATAAAAGAGATGCTGCATCAGGCATAATTCAATGAGATGAATGTGACCTGTGTTGCCATATGATATTCCTAGTTCTTGACATGCCGGTATTTTCATAATGATTGTATTAATTTTTGTGTGTCACATTTTGAATTTTCTACTGAGTTCTGATTTGAAAACCCACTGAAAGTTATTAAATAATAAGCACACCTCTACTTTGATAATACACCTATAAATATATGACAGAATCTAAAGTGGGTTTTACCTACATCTCAAAAAAAGAACAAAAGGTTCTAGTCAGAGGAGAAGAGTGCTTAGAAGAGAAAAATACTATGCCATCATACTCATCCAGCTGGTTAAAGGCTAGGGAAAGATTAATAGTTATAGTACAAATTAAAATGTGAATATAATAATGTAATTTTATTCTACTTCATTGTAATTGAAAAGGTGTAATGGGAGAGATGGATGTGGTTAGAAGAGTGTATGTAAAAACGTACCTCAAACTGTGAACACATGGGTAATTAAAAGGAAACTAATCTCATCCAAAATAGTATTGGGCATTGGTTAATCAAATGATAATGTTAATCTTGCTATCCAAGAAAGTAATTTTCTATTCCAGAGATTTTGTAATTTTATAATGTATCATGTTATGTTTGTTGCTGTGGACTTTAATTGGGAAATGCATAATTCAAAGGATTGAATTTTATGTTATTAAAATTATATTTAGATTTTATACTTAGATTTCCTAGAAAATGCCATGCTTTTTGCATTTGCTATTGTGCTATTTACTCATTGTATTTATAATTTACCATTGTACACATTACAAAACTTCTGTTAAATTTATGTAGCAGCATATGTGAACATTTTTCATGGTTAATCCTTGTAAAACCAGTTTATCTTATTGTGAGTAATACTTTTAGTATATACAGTAAAGATGGAATAATAAAATGCCACAAAGTATTTCATTTTCTCAGAGTTCTGTTTTCTTTTTCATTTGGGCAATCCTCAGGGTCAGATATCATTCATCAGAAAAGTAATGAAAATTGGGCTGAATCTAGAAAGATAACCTACCCCTTCATTTGCAAATGAAATTGTTAATGAGCCTATTCTGCATCACTCACAATTAGGTCAGCCCTTAGAATCAGTCCACAAAGGCTGGAGTGAAGACTCCTTGAGCATTGCTTTACAAATAAATAAATGTAGTAAAAGTATAAGAGGGAGTCCTACTGAAGAAACAGAGGCAAGAACTACTGATCTAATCTCCATAATCTTCATAACTTAGTTTCAGAAGCCCATTATGACTGCTGAGTTTGTTTTAAACAAGCTCAGGTGATAAATTTTGTTCTTCGTTCTCTGAATACAAGCCACCGAGCTATGTATAGTGACATGTACATCCTGTCCAATACATATCATGGAATAGAAAAAAAAACCCAAACCAAGATAAAACATCCCCTAAACAACAGTATTTCTAATTATACTATAATATTCAGCAAATTATGGAGCTAAGCAAAATAACTTGATGGGAAACTTTTTATAGAGTTTTTTCCAACTGTTCCCAAATTCATCACTGCTTAATCCACCTGTCAGTGGAGTGTATGACTTGCCAAGTGTTGTGCTATAGTATTAGTGTTTCACATTAAAATTCTCTTTAATTTTCCAGGATACTGGAAGATGTAGTGGTCTTAGTGGTGGTTCCAAATAACATCCATATAACAGTCGTAACAATTTTTATTGAGCATAAAGTGAATTGAAGGAAGGCAGCATAATTGGTAGTCACAGAGATGAAAGAAAAATCTTATCAAATGAGTAGTTTGCTGTAGTATCTAGGTAAGATTCACATTTGGAATGAAAGAAAAATCCACTGCTCTAAACTGTTTAGATTTTTAATTTTGCTTTAATCAAAGCCATTTTCACACAGTAATTTGATTTATTTGACATTAGTCAGAAACTGCAAACACAAATAATGAAAACGGTTCTTGTTAATAGGTAGGCAGATGGATTTTCTACATAAATATTTCAAGAGAGAAGTCAATCCATAATACTATTGATTGAACATGAAATAAAAAGTGTCTATTTTTCGCTTGCTGAATGCACAAGAACTGATGTTCTGCTAATAGGAACTGCATATCCAGCAAGAAATGAATTACATTCATGTGATCTCTTGCTGTCATGACTTCAGATCTCACAGGCTAAGTAGTGTGTCAGGCAAAATCTGAATCTTTTGTGTGGGAAAACGCAAGATGAAGAGTCAAACAGCTTCAGGTACATATGTTAGTAGTTCAGCAATTGAATTTTTTCCCTCCGGTAAGCTGTGAACATGAATCCCCTCATGGTTCAAGGGGTCATTCTGCAGCTGGAAATAGTGTGTTCAAAGTCTTGATATAATACTTGTTAAAAAGCTCGTGGAAGTTTTAAAGGAAAGTAGTTGTTTCTAGCTGTGGTGTTAGACAAATAATTTCTCATCCAGAAAATTCTTGTTCATTCATTAACTTGTTTTCTAAAAATGCCAAAGATATGTCAGAGAGCAAAAAAAAGAAAAATCAGTATCACAGAATCATTCACTTCTCATCTAGCTGAGCATCCTTTTCATCACAAAGTCAACACTGAAATGGTGGGATTAGTCCAGCTGGGTTCTGAAAAACATCAAGCATGGAGACTGTGAATTCTGTCTAGATGACCTGCTCCAATGCTGAATTATACATGGAATGAATCCATTTCTCTTTGTATCTCCTTCAGCCATAACCAGATAATTTTTAACCATTTGTTGTGGTTTAATTCCAGTAAACAAGTACCATACAGCTGCTCACTCGCTCTCCCACCAATGGGATTGAGGAGAAAATCAGAAGGATAAAGGCAGGAAAACTCATTAGTGTAGATGAAAACAGTTTAATAGATCAAAAGCAGTGCATGCAAACAAAACAAAACAAAACAAAACAAAACAAAACAAAACAAAACAAAACAAAACAAAACAAAACAAAACAAAACAAAACAAAACAAGAATTCATTTACCACTTCCATGAACAAGCAGGTGTTCAGCCATCCCTGGGAGAGCAGGGCTCCTTCACACAAACAGTGATTTGTGAAGACAAACACCATCTCTCAAAAATTCCCCATTCGTACTGTCACTTTATACATGGAGTATGATGTCACATGGTCTGGAATATCTCTTTGGTCAGCTTGGGTCATCTGTCCTGGCTTTGTCTCCTCCCAGCCTTCCCTGCAAACCCGACTTCCTTGCCAGCATGGCAGTGCAAAAATCAGAGAAGATCTTGGATTTGTATAACAACTGCTCAGAAACACTCAAAAAAAAAATCACTATACTATCAATTATTATATTATCATTATCAATCACTATATTATCATTATTGTGCTATGTTCAGCAGAAATCCAAAACATAACTCCATGCTGGATACTGTGAAGACAATTGACTCTTCCCTTATCAAAAGCAGCATGCCAGTCTCTCTTTTCCCTGTCGTGTACATCTGAAAAGAACCTGGTTCACTTCTCCGTTTAGGCTTTAGGGGGTTTGCTCAGCTGCTCTCTCCAGGATGAACAACACAAACTCCACCCAGGTTTTAATCCCTGACTATTCTGGTGGCTCTTTGCTGAATTTACTGCAGTCTGTTGATGTTTTTCATGCAAGGCCAAAATATGGTTGTTGTATTCTAGGTGCAATATAATGGCTACTAAGTAAAGGGTAATAACTACTTTCCAAAATCCAGTGGCTGAACTCCTGTTAATATTGTCTATATGCTTTTAACCTTCAGTATTCATTTCTACTGACTGAATTCCTGCAGTAATGTGGAAATGCCTTGTAACCATGTAATGTGTTGACACTAGCCAGATGCCAGGCATCCACCAAAGCTGCTCACTCACTCCCCTCCACAAAGTGGACAGAAGAGAGAAAACTTAATGAAGGGTTATAAGCTGAGAAAAGGACTAGGAGAGAAATCACTCATCAAATACCATCACAGGCAAAACAGGCTCAACTTAGAAATATACACTGAATTTATTCCACTGACAAAATCAGAGAAGGATAATGAGAAGTAAAATAAACCCCTCATTACAACTTCCCCCTCTCCTTCTTTCCAGCTCTACTTCCCACCCCAGTGGTGCAAAGAGACAAGGAATGGGAGTTAGATTCAGTTCATCCCCTGTGGCTTCTCCCACTGCTCAGGGTAAGGAGTCATTCCCCTGCCCCACTGTGGGGTTCCCCCCAGTGTAGACAGCTCTCCAAGAACTCCAGTGTGAGTCCATCCTATAAGCAACAGTCCTCCCAAAACTGCTACTGCATAAGTCACTCTTCTAGAGGGTACATGCTTGTCCAATGTGGGTCCCCCATAGGGTCGTAAGTCTTGCCAGGAAACCTACTTTAGTGTGGGTTACCCATGGGTTCACAGATCCTCTCAAGGCATCCACCCACTCCAGCATGGGGGTCCTCCACAGGCTGCAGGTGGATCTCTGCATCCCCATGGGCCTCCATGGGTTGCAGGAGCACAACTGCTTCACCCTGATCTGCACTACAGGCTGCAGGGGAATCTCAGTTCCAATGTCAGAAGCACCTTCTACCCCTCCTTCTCCACTGACTTTTATTTCTGGAGAGCTGTTCCTCTCACATGTCCTCACTTCTCTCTTCTCTGGTCACAATTACAATAACTTTTTTTCTTTCTTCTTAAATATGTTATCACAGAGGTGTTATCACCATTTTTAATTGGCCCAGCCTTGGCCAAAAGCACATTTGTCTTTGGAGCCCTCAGGGATTGGCTCTGCCAACATGGGGGAAGCTTCTGGCAGAGTTTCACAGAAGCCATCCCTGTAGCCCCCAGCTACCAAAACCAGGCCATGCAAAACCAATACAAAAGAGAAAGTTAATTTTACATGCATTGATATATTTGCAGAATTCTCTCTCATTCTCAATATATAGGGCATTCATCTGTTTAGTCCATGGTCATGACACTTCAGCTTTGCTTTGAGCTGTAGTTCACTGTTTACATACGCTCCTTTCTCTTACCTGTAAACATTAAAAATTAAGAACTGTTTCTTTGGCTTTATACTTTCCCATCAGTTTGGCAGGTCTGTCCATATAATAAAAGTTTCTGATTATACATTCCCATCAGCTGGACTGCATGGTTGTTTTAAGAAATAAATGAACTGGAAAGAAATTAAATCTGCAATCCTAATTACACAAAAGTGGCTAACGAAAAAACTATAATTTCAAATGAAATTTACAAAAAGCACCTCTTTTTCCCTACAGAAATCAGGAATAAATAGATAGTAGTTCCTAAGAATACTGTATTCAAAAAAAAAAAGAAAGATGAACTGGATCAGATGGGTGGAAATGAGGGTGAATAGCAGGGAAGGCTGGAGCAGTGTGAGGGAAACTGATTCCTCCTTCTCCCAGTAGTGTCAATTTGTGAGATTAACATTGCTGTCTCATGAACCTTCATAATCTGAATGGGTTAAGAATCTGCTTGTAGTGGAAATACAAGGAAGAAATTTGCTGTCGTGAATTTTCTGTTCATCCTTCTAATTAATGTCAGTTGAACTGGAGGGTAGGCAGAAAGAATCTCTGATAATGTGAGGGACTCACCTAGACACAAAGAAATTTCCATCTTCTTTTTCTAAAGAGACCTTGAGCTCATCAGCTCAATCTCCAGGACTCTGGTCATCTAGGACTACAGCCATGTGCACTATCAGTAAAATGTCAGCTCTTGTACTGAATACCCAAATTTAGGGCGATTACTTAGGAGATGATTATTGAGAATTGACTGGTTTGTGTGTCTGATTCACAGACACACATATAAACACTTATGTTCTGTTGCAACTCCCTTTTCATCCCTTAATTTCAGAGTGTAGTGAATGAGAATAATGCATGAAAATTAGAAATGCTTTCAATATTACTTCAAAATATTTAAAAGGTCAGCAGTTCTACTGCTTTAAAAGGTACATGGGCCAATTAAAATGGTGATGACAGGGGCTAGGTATAATCAAATAACAAAATCTCCCTTCACAGAATTATGTAAGAGTCAGACTGTTCTACATCAGTCTTTGTGAATCTGTGACCCCAGTTTGAAGCACAAATCCTGATCCTCTAGACTGTTAATTACAAGTTTTGACTGGGAAGCAAAAAATACAAGAACTGGGAACTAAAAAACCTGAAAATACAAAATACTTTCTTGTTACTTGCAAAAGCTAAAAATACTGCTCTTGCAGCTACTGCAGATTCTACCTTCTTGGGAGCAGTGAAGTGATCTTGAGCCTCAAAGATAGATCTTCTATCAGCAATTATAGAACAAAGTGCTACGAGTACTAAGAGAAGTTTGTTAATTTCATTTTGCAAAATGCTTTTACTAGTTCTGCTGTATCAGCTTCACCTTAGTTCCACTGGCTGTGCTGAACGAAGTATTTTTCCCCATCTCAGAGGTATCACAAAGAAAATCTAAACAATTTTAGAAAGCATTGTTAAGTTGTAAGGAGAAAAGAAGCGGGGAGAAATTGGTGGACAGAAATGCGAGAAACTGGAAGAAAAAAAAGCAATACGGAATTGTGAACTGAATGGTGTGGAAGAGAAATACAATAGGAAATAATTTTTAATTCTACTCACATACTCTCATTTTTTTAAAGGAAATAAGGGAAAAAAAAGTATTTGGAAGTCGAAAGGCAACACTTTTGTGTCTAAAGCAGCATTTCATTATCAGTAAAAAAACTGAATAGAAAATTCACTAGTTAAAACTTATATTTCATATGCTATATTTGTAAATTCCCACAAGCTTTGGAAGAAAGCTCAGACATTTAACAAATTCCTAGTACTTCCCCACACAAAAGTGTAACTGTTTTAGAAAAATTGCTTAACTGAAATTATTAAACACAGCAAATGTTTCTTGAAATTCCTTTTTCTCAGTGAACACAGCAATAAAGTCTCCAATTTTGGGGTCATTGCAGAAAACAATTCAATCAAGATAATGAAGTACAGAATTAGTTTAAAAATCAATCTATAGTTAAAACTGTTCCTTTAATTCTGCAAGAGAATGTTGAAATGTTACACTTGTAGCTAAAATTCTTTAAATAAATTTTTAAAAATTAAATAAAAAAATAATTTTATAGAAGAATGTTTTCAATATGTTTATTTTTTCTAAATATATCTTTAAAATATCATCACTTATTCTCCATTCAATTTAATGGAAAGTGTGGGCAGAAATAGTACTGGATTAGACAAATACTCATAATTTGCTTTAACACCTAGGGCCATATTTGTTGATAGATGGGAGGTCAGCTTTGGTTTTGTGTCATACAGAACTTCTCTGGAAATCTAGTTGTAAATTTATTACTCTAATTCAAACCACGAATGTGTTACTGTGAATTTCCCGCAAATTAGTGATGTTAAAACTGTGTTATTTGATATAACATTATGCTCAGTCTCATAGAGTTGAAACTTTCCTCTTAGCAGCCCAAATGGTGCAAGGAAGCTGAAGTCACACAAGAAGCTGGGAGAGACCCAGGTGGTACATCTGGCCTCAGCTGACTGAAGAGATTCCATAGATATCATGTCATGCAATACTTCTCCTGGACAAACAGTAGGACTATTAAAGAAACTTGTTCTCTCTCTTATTTATAAGCATACCTCACAAAAAGAAGCATACCTTCACTTAAAGAAGCCAAATAATACCCACTCAAATCAGTGTGGATGAATTTCAAGATTCCAGACAGAGCAGGTGAACCTTAAAACATTCTCCTATATTAGCTAACCTACGTATTTTGCTGGCACAATCAATGGTCACATACAATGTATTGGTAAACATAACTTATGAAATCTGCAAGCCCATATAGCCTGCTTGCATTTTTCTTCTTATAATGAATGTGTCCTGGATTAAATTCAAAGTTGGATTTTTTATTTAATATGTTTTTTAGTATTTCAAAATCAAGTAGAATTCTAGAATTCCCATTTATTATTTAGTAACCCAAAATGTTTTGAGATTTCTGCTTTATATGATTATTATTAATAGCAGCAGAAGTAATATTAGTATTAACTTTAGATGCCTAAAGTTGGGGGTTTGTCTTTTTCAGAAACACTCCCCATATTTTTATGCAAATTCCAGACTTGTTTTAAATTCCAAAAGTAGCTTTCCCTGAAGTCTTAACCAACAAGATTTTAAAAACTTTCCTGTTAGAGTCATATGACATATCCCATGATATTTTGATATTTGATATTTGAATTTCAGAGTGTAATCCCCTCATGAAGTCTGGCTAGACAACAAGGATGAGGCAACCACATTCAAATCTGAAGATTATGTTCACATTTCTTACTAACGTCAAGGTATTTACAGAGAAATGTTCTGAAGTTTTGACTGATGACTGTCTTTGTTCTTTTCACTGCTGTGATACAAAGAAAATTTCACTTATTAAGACTATTATTTCTCTGAAGAAAAAGAAGCACATAAAAGCTAAAATAAAAATAAAACAACAACAATGAAAAAAAAAATGCCCCACTAACAACAGACTTCCTTGTGGTTGCCTGAGAATGTGAAGCATCTCCATGAGGAACTGAGAAACTTACTTGCCTGTTGTTCTACCATTCTGCAGAGAGCTATTTCTTCATTCTTGCCTTCTTAAAAATGGAGGGGGGTTTGATGTGTTCACTAAACTTTTAAAATAATTCTGTTACAGTATATTGTTGCTAAGAACATGACAAAAATTATACCAGTAGTATGGTTTAGTAAGTTGATGAAATTAATTACAATATCAAAATTATGAAACAGGATATTACAAAAATCATGGTGCACTGTACAGGTGATAAATCCTCTATCCAAATATACTAAAGTATTTAGGTAGAATATGAAGGGGGAAAAAAACCCAAAGCAAATTCCACTTTATATACATTGCAAACAAAGCATTTTTCTTTTTTTTTCATCTAAAATTTCTCCTCTTTTCTTTAAAGCAAGATGAAATTATTGGTATTAATTAAATAGATGAAAAAAATTCATTACTATGAATTGGAATATGCCAAGCAAACAAAAAGATCATTACAGCAGGTTGTATCAGTTCCATGTATTTTGTTGGGCTGCTAAGTCTGTAAAATCATGATGACTTTTCTTTATTTCATGCGGGCATCTTCTTGATTGATTACTTTAGAAATATAGTGACTTCAGTGATGAAAGCAAATGTAGATTTAGTGTTGCAATATCTAACATTTAAAAGCCATACCCAGCGAAATTCTTCTTAATTTTTCAATGCTGCAATAAAGTTAATGAATTACAGTTACTTAGGGAATGAACCATCTTTGTCAAGAGGTAAAAGATAGTTATAGTCTATAGTTTTGAGCTGTAAAATAAAAGGATGAATTAGGCATTTAACATAAATCTTTCCTCAAACAAATATATCCATAATCCTGCTATAAGTTTAAAAACATAAATAAATAAGGATTGACATGTCTAAAGTGCCAGGAGAGCCAGCTTCCATCTTGGAAAAAACTGGAATTAGGAGGGACATTCCAGAATTGGATAAGTAAAAGATGGAAGTTCTTCTAAATCTAAGAATATCTTCTCAGATATGAGGTCAGGTCATTGGTAAATCTAAAGCATTTTCCAGAAATCGATGGAGAAGGATTGTATACATCAATAATTTAAATATATGGCTACTGATTACCAAATATATTATCAATAATTCAGCTTCATCTCTCCTTTACTCAGATTTTATGATGATCTGAAACTTTCAGTTGTGGATGAGTAGCTTGAGAATCCAGCAGAACCTGTGCATGGCATAACCTGTAGTAGATATATTGATATCAAAAAGGTCTTAGTGAAGGAAATATAATCATATCAGGACTTTAAAAGTACCATGAGCTGCAGATCAGCTCTTTGTTAGAAAGTTAAATTTAATGCCTTAGATCCAATTAAATCCAGTTGGGGGCTAGTCACAAATTATGTTCCCAAGGGCTCAGTACTGGGGCCAGTCCAGTTCAATATCTTTTTCATTGATCTGGATGAGGGGATGGAGTGCACCCTTATTCAGTTTGCAGACAACAAGTTTGGTGGGAGTGTTGATCTGCTGGAGGGCAGGAAGGCTCCGCAGAGGGATCTGGACAGGCTGGAATGATGGTCTATGGCCACCAGTATGAGGGTCAATAATGCCAAACACTGGGTCCTGCAGCTGGGTCATACAAGCACTACAGCCTGGTGCCAGAGCGGGCAAAGATAATAGTAGATCAATAAGGACAGACTTATTCATTCATAGCTGCAGCTCTTCATCCATCCTAAGCAAATAACACTTTTAGTCTATAGGGATTACAGATGCGTGTTTATGCTATTTGAGCTCAGATTGTATTTAATAGAAATATTAGAAATATTCCACATGCAGGAATGTCTCCTCAAACTTCCTGTCTTAAATAGCACTTTTTTTACTAAAAGGTGAAGTTGATTTGTGTATACCTTAACCTATTGTGACAAAAATCATAGGAAATAATTTTTTTTTTAATTTGTTGTTGGACTACATAAAGCATATTGCTTCATGCTCATAGAATATTTCTAATAAATACACTTCTTGAAAAGTATGACCATCTAACTTAAAGCAAATATTCCACTTGGTGGCACAGAGATGTTGGTTAGTTGTAATAAATAAGAAATCTCTTTCTCCTCTTTGGTGTGTGACCTTTATTATCACGATTTCAAATAGGAATGACAAGAGGCTACCTTATCAAAAGAATAAAGAATTTTTTTTAAAAAGCAACAACTAGAAAAAAAATAATAATCTAATGATGTATTTTAAAACCGAAAAATATGTTTAAATTTTAAAAGTAATTTACTTAAATCATGGCCTGAGAATTGCCAACTTATTTCATATGAATATTCTGATAATTCTGCTTCAGCAAAAATGATTTAACTCCACAGAAAATTTTTCAAACATGAAAAAATATACTGACGGACTATACATAGGATGAATCTATTAAGTTAAAGAGAGTTGTCCAAAATATCTTTTTCAAGTTTCTTGGCCTACTTTTACACTGAGTACACTTAAGCATAACAATCCATGAGGCTTACATGGTTTATGGCACAATCTTTCCTTTAGAACCATCCTCAGCTCTCCCATTTGTCTGCTTTCTCTTGCATTATAAAAAAAAAACCAACCATAAAACCTAACAGGGCTCATAGGATGGCCACTGCACTTTGTTTATCCTGAAAAAATGATCCTAATAAAAGAGTTAGAAAGTATGTTCAGATTTAAGTGGAACAAGTGATGTAAACTATACATGAAACCGCATTCCATCGCAGTCATTAAAATTTCCAATTATATTTTGCATGTGGAAGAGCAAAATCCCTGAATTGCTTCAATAGATTAAGAATGGTTTTCTCCACCTGAGAAGCTGCATTCCACTTACAATGAAATTTTGCTCTGACCCAAGAGATCTTTCCCTTATAATGCAAAATTATCACCTATCAGATTATTATTGGTAATGCTAAGATTATTTTTATCTGCTCTTTTCTGACTGGCTGATGAGAGAGATGTTACCACTACTGGCAGAAAGACAATAGAGAGCTTTTTGTTATGATTACCAGTAATTAGATCAGTCATGAGGAAAAATGGGTCAAAAATTCTTTAGACTTTAGCAGATTTGTAGGCTGTTTTTTGGGACTTAGATGGTGAATGCAAAATATGAATGTCTCTGCCCTCGTTTTAACCCCTGTTTCTTTTCATTAAAATAAAGATAATTCTTCTGTATATGTGTGTCCAGATTCAAGAGATACTTAATAGATCCTGGTTTCCTACTAATTATTTGCATAACTACTGGGAAAAAGCTATGTGCATTGCCTTGATTTACGTGATCATTATCCTCAGAATGGAATTTTTACATTTGAATTCAGTTCTACCATGGATTTTATTCCTTCTACTTTTCTTGAAACAAAAATCTTCAGTTTTGTTGGAAAAAGGATTGCAAGTTCAAGAAGTCACTGTTTTCCCTCTAAATGAAAAAATACATATTTCTGTGCTATCAATACTGGAAAGCAACCAAAACCTTTTCTATCAATTCTGAAAGCAAGCTTGAGCTTCCTACAATTTTAACAGATATGTCCTGATGATCAATGAAATAATAATTGTACCATAGATCCAAAATATCAAACCCCAAGGGATACTGAGAACTGGATGCAGATTCTGCATCAGTGCTTAATGTAAACCTCAGATCGATTTAACTGCAGAAAGTTGATATTTCTTTTTCTTATCACAGCCTTGAAGAAACAGCCATGACATGGGTGTCAGGAACTTTCAGACATAATGCTTCAAGATTTCAAGTCCTTCATATTTCTTGTGCCTATGATTTGCGAAAAACTATGCAAATCACTTCCTAATCTTTTGATTTGTCGTCAATACAAATATCTCTTTAGAAAGAATGATTTATTATACCCAAAAATCTTTTGGTAGGCTCTAAAATAGAGGGGGAAACCAAGCAACATAAATTGGCTGAAACATCTAATTTCCAGAATTTTTCTTATATAGATCAATTTCTCTGGTCTGCCAATACGAATTTACTTTGCAGTAGAGAAAAAGAAAGGGAATAATCATAAGCAACATAGAAAAATACTATATTATAGAGATTTGCCCTCTAACATGTACTCTATAGCCTCTGCTGGAAAGACTACTTCTAAGGAGATTATGATTTTTTTTGAATTAAAGAAAATAATTGAGCTGTGAAATGTGTTCATTAAATAGGGAATCAATTAGCTTCAAATTAGTTATCTAACTCAATACTATTGTCATAATCTGTTGAATTTCTCAACACCTCTTGAACAACGAGGTTTAATGTCAGATCCTGTACGACATAACCTTAGTTCCACTATGTTTTAAAAATGTTGCTCTTCAATACCAGCATTTTGAAGAAATAAACCTAATAAGCTCTAAGTCTCAATAAGCCTTCAGCATAGGATTGTCCTGTGTGATCATTAAATTTTAGATGGAACAAGTCAATATTCCCTAGGGGACTTAATTGCAATTGTTCTGTCTGAGGACAAGAGCATGCTATGGCTATTTGACAGAATTATGCAAATAACAGGAGGTATATAGATTTCTTCTAAGAAATCCAGAGGGCTTATCATTCTGGTGAAACACGGGGGAAAACAAAGAAATATATTGTCATCATAAATTAGGTGATATATTGTACTAATTACTTTCACCAGAAATTTTCCATTATGGACACACAGGGAACCTAAAGTTGTCTCACTTTGTGCCCATATCAGTCATACATTCCACCACAATGTGATCGGTGTCTGACTTAAGACAGAAATTCTGCAAAATCAGCTACATGCCTGAATATTGATGCACTTAGCTCAGTTGAATTGAGTAGGATTTAAGTGTTAGTTATTTTTGCAACTGTGCATTTATTGGACAGGTACCTCCATAAATTGAAGAGCCTCTGTATTAGGGGAAAAAAAAAAAAAAAAAAAAGAAAATTTATGTATTGAATACAAGATTACAGAGCACATACATTGCACAGATGAACCCAAGAACAATGTTTCTTGTCTGTCAATGAGATAGTTTCATAAAGAAGTAAGATTTCATATTATGAGACCATCAAAGCAGAATGAAACAAGAAAAATGTGAAGACTAAATATGTAAGAGAACATTTTCCTACAAAACATAGGCTTTAATGTTTATACCTTGATATATGAAGATATCACTTCCAAATGTAAATCAGCTGAAACCCAAGCAGATGAAAAAAGGTTGCTAACTTGTTTGCTTTCTTAGTTTTCAATAGTTACTACAAATTAATTCCATATATCTACTGAATTCAGCAATTGAGTAAATACAATGTCCACCAAATATCTCTCTTTTTTTCTTAGTGTCACTGTACAACATTAAATATGAAAAATTCCAAGCTCTAGTGGCACTTTTGAAACAAGAACAGAGATGTCTTAAAAGCCGTTTCTATTTTATTTTCATACTTAGTCTGCCTCTTAGGAAATTTTCCTCAGATAACATGCAAAAAAAGACCTGGGAACATGGTCTGCTTTAGTACAGCCCTTTTATTTCTTATCCTGATTACTTCTTTTCTCATTACTTTTCCATTGCCACAGAATCACCAAATCATCATGATTGGAAAAGACCTTCAAGTTCAATTAGCCCAGCCTTCAACCCAGCATTACCATAATCACCCCTCATGTCACATCCAAATGCTTTCCCGGGCAACTCATTCCAACACCTGACCACTCCTTCACTGACATCTTTTTCTTCTACTACTCTGAACTTCCTCTGTTTGTGGTAAATATCATCTATATTTCTTTCTTTGGTCTTTTAGTTCTTAAAAAGAACCAGGCTAAGAAAACACAATATAGAAATACCACATTCTGATTTCCTTCTGTTCTGTTCATTTATTAGGAACAACAATGTGGGTATTGTTGTTATTACTCTGACATAAATGTCTACTCCATTGTGATTTTTTTTTAATGTTATAGTGTGATTAAAAAATAGAGTCAGAAAATTATCCCTTTTTAAAAATATTGAATTTATGCACTGTATATAAGACTTTTAGGTTTCCATATATATTTTCATGTATGTTCAAACTATATGCAGTGATTGTCCAAATTAAAATTATAGTAAGAGATAACGTCACCTAAAATCTGCACATGAATCAACTTTCAAATATTCCTTTAACTCAAAATACTTTTTAATCAGTTTAAACTAAAGAAGAAAAGCTGCTTTTTCTACCTTCTCTGCATCTGAACATTGATTATTCTTCAGAAATTGTATGAAAAACCAGACGTTTCATGTCTCTTTCTGATGGTGAACAATACTATTGGTTGCTGGACACACTGTCTCCTATATCAATAAATATTTCTAGAACTTATTTAATTCTGAATTTGCAAGTTATGAATGTGGTAATGTCATTTCTTCATAATACTGAAACCAAGAAAAATTCACAGAACAAAATTAGAAAATAAAGTTTGAATTACTAAGAACTTTTAAAAAATCTTATCATGTAACAAAATAAAATACATCAGAGTAATTTTTCAAAAATATAACAGATTCTAATTGTCTCTGAATGTTTCTAAATCATTAAAAAGAAAATCCTGTGCCCAAAATACTAGGTAATATACAAATTGTTTGCTGCCATGGAAACTGACAAGTTAAGTGATGACTGAATTTCTCTGTGTAATTTTACCATATCCTTCTTATACAGATTTAATGCATTTTATTTTTTACATTAGACCTTTTCTATAAAAATAGTATCTTTGTAATGGCTACTCTGAACTAGTTACCCACAACCTGTAATAAGGATGAATGGCATGGAAATGTCAGAGGCTTTAATTGCAATACTTTTTGATACTGAAAACTATGTATTTTAAAATCCAGTGCTCCTGTATGAGAAACTAAAGTACTTTAGATTGGTGAGCTTAGAGATATTCAACTGAACTAATAATAATAATAATGACATTAGAGCACATTCAAATTGCTATTCACTCTTCTTCAAATGGTCTAACAAAACCAGCCCTTTTGGTGGGTTTTTTGTTTAGATTTTTTAGACAGCTTCCTCTTTAATTTATACCATTAAATGAACTAGCATTTCTTACAGGCATTGTCAGCATTTCATAAGAAGTTTTAGTAAGCTGACTGTATAATAATCAGCTGATAACTATTGCCTATTGATGAAAATCACCTAACCATCCAGCAATTGCTCATCATCCACAGACTGACACCCAGCTCACTCCCAAGCAGCAAGCAACGAGTGGCTTCCAGCAGTTTATATATGGAGCATAACATTCCACGGTCTGGAGCATCCCTTTGGCCGGTTCAGGTCAGTTGTCCTGGCCATGCTTCCTCTCGACTTCTTTTGCACATACTCACAGAACATGAGAACTAACTGATTTAAAGTAAGATCTACCTAGCAATAGCTAAAACATCAGTGCATTACCAATATCATTCTCATACTTAATCCAAAAATACAGAATTGCAACCACTACCAAGAAGAACATTAGCTCTATGCCAACTGGAACCAGAATTATTAGAACTTTTCTTATGAATTTGTGTTTTCTATTTTTTAAAAAAATCACTTATTGGATTAGCAGGCAATGCAAGGATTGTCTATTATTGTTCAGCCATTACATTATTGATGTGCAATTTCTACTTCAGTGTCCAGAATGTTGTAAAGACCAAAATTAGGAATGAGTTAAGGAAATCAGATATGAAAAGGCACCAAGCCCTGGGCATGGCTAGAATAATAAATAAGGTCTT
Organism: Polioptila caerulea; assembly: GCA_013397295.1. NCBI lineage: Eukaryota > Metazoa > Chordata > Aves > Passeriformes > Certhiidae > Polioptila > Polioptila caerulea. The sequence goes on along the minus strand of VYXF01006526.1, from coordinate 955,681 downwards.
CTATATTTACCCTGCTGTCTAAATTAGGTTTTTCATGTATTTTGCCCTAAAGAGACAAAACCAAAGTTGAATATTGTAAGTACCACTTTACAAATCTTAATTATTTTCTTTTTAGTGTCATGACTTTTATATATAGAAATGTGTCTTCAAAAGGAAAATTAAACTAGCAAAAGAAAAAAGAAGAGGAAAAATATTGAGGTGGTCAGCGTGTTTACTTTTAACTTTTGACCAAGACTAAGTTATCTAATTTTCTTGGATATTACACCATTTTATAAAGCATATATGAAACTACCCTCACTTGACCTATTAATTTTAAAATCAGTAAGATGAAGCCAACTAGAAATCTGTATGCCAAAATCATCGTTTTTCAGAATGAAAAAGTCTTGGAAAGCATAGATATCTGTGAATCAGACATAGAAGTATCAGACACACCATTTTCATTATGTACATCAGTCATATTTTAAATTATACATATTTACTTTCAGTAGGTTTAGAGGTGCTTCATTACCAAAGGCAGATACACAGTCTTATATTTGATACTGAGGTAGGTAAATTGAGGATACCTATAAAAAGAAGATTGTTTTTTACTAGAAATTGCATTCCTATGAATTGAAATAGTGTAAACCTGTGTCTATAAATACTATGAATATAATGAATACTATGGATATAATGAATACTATGAATATGCAAAACAAGGGAAGATACACACGAGAGTACATATACATATGTATGTATACAAAGTCTCAGGTTTTAGTTCTAGCTCTAAGAAGGGGGATCGCAGACATAAAATACTGCAACAGGGTCTTTCCTGTTATTGGAAGAAGGAGAATATCATAAGGAATATTTTTCAGGAATCCTTTTTGAGAAAACTCACAAACACACAGCAGGCGAGATTTCTGAAGGCTGGAATGTAATTTCCTCTAATTGTATTGACCTTGCAGAGATCTAAAAATTGCTACTTAATTTTTATCTTGGATTGAGTCTGTCAATACTTGTCTGTCTTCAAGCAGAAAAAGGACAGCACTTTTACATGGGAGATTCAACACCTTTGCAAAACTGCTTGACTTTTCTTGATTAAACTTATATCCTTCTATGACAAGGTGACCCATCTAGTGGACTTTGGTAAATCATTCTCTTGGAGAAATTGGCTGCCCATGGCTTGGATGGGTGCACTGTTTGCTGGGTAAAAAAAAAGTGACTGTACTCAGGCTTCTCCCAAGTAAAAAATGATAACACAAGGTAAAACTGCCTCAAGTTGCACCAGGAGAGGCTTAACTTGGCTAGGAGGGAAAAATTCTTCACTGAAACAGTGGACAGGCATTGTAATAGGCTGCCCATGGAAATGGTGCAATCCTCCTTCCTGGAAGTGCTCAGGAGTTTGTTCGATGTGGCACTTGAGGATATGCTTTAGTGCTGAACATGGTGGTGCTTGCTTAATGGTTGAACTCCATCTTAGAGGTATTTTATAATCTTAATGATTTTATAATTCTATAAAATCTGGCCAATATCAAATAAAAATAAATACTGGGAGAAGTAGAAATTAATAATTGTTTATCTACAGTTAATTGTGTCTAATTTCAAAATAAAATCTGTTACATTCACATTTAGCAATGAAATGCTATGCTATGTAAATTGTAAAATTTACACTAAAATGTCAAATATTTATCAAAAGAATTTATTCCTTAAGTTAAAAATATAGACATTTACTATTAAGATGTAAAGCTTTTCACCTCTTTAATGAATAAATAACTGTAGGCATATTTGATGTGAAAAAAAAAAAATTAATCTCCTAAATGTGGACCACATATAAATAAGGGTATGAATCCTATAATTGCATTTACTTAGAAATATGTTCAATAAGGAATTAGATTATCAGCTTCTTTTAAAAATTTGGAAAGAGTTCTGACCGCAAAAAAAAAAAAATCCTTAATTGTGGATATCGTAAGTTTTAAATGTCGATGACTAAGATTCTAACACAAAGCACATTAATTTCAAGCTTTCAAGCCTTAAGCATTATAGATCTAACATTGCATATAAGAGAAGACTGCAAATACTTTCCAGAGAAAATGAACTTAAAAGTTGACATCTGCAATCAGAGCAATGGATGAATTTTTACTAAGAAACTGTATTGAAAATGGAAATTACTTAATACTGAGTAAAAGAAATGCCAGTGAATACATTATTTATTTTATATATATATATATATATATATATATATATGTACCTCAGTATTAATAAATTGTGTTTTACATCAAATTCTCTATAAGAAAATAGAAATATGGAATGACAAAATTACTTGGTTTGGTAGAAACCTCCGAGAGCATCTGGTTTAAAACCTTGCTGTCATGGGCAGAGATGTCACCCACTAGACCAGGTTGCCCAGGGCCCCGTCAACCTGACCTTGACCACTTCAAGATTTCTATCATACTTGGTCCACAGATTCCTTCTTAATATCCATAACATGCAAGGAATCAAAAAATTCCCAACAGTCCATGCAACAAGAGAAATTTCTTCTTTATTTCAGTTTTAGTACTCAAAGGTCTAATAAAGCCCTCATCACCTGAGATCTCTCTAGTCCCTAAATTTCCCTTAGTTTTAGAGTGTGGTTGAGAGTATGCCTACATTACAGTCCCATTCTGGATTAGGAGCCTGTTTTTGATGCTAACGTCCCCATATAATATTCTTGATTAACTTTGCCGGAGAGTTTCAGAGCACAGCTGTGTTAATTTCAAGTGAAACTAATCTGATGACGAACAGCAAAGGTACACCCAATGACCTTCGGTTATTAATGCCATTCAGTTCATTAAAGCAGATGGAAGACAATATGAAGTAACACCACATGAAACATGTTGATGGTAGATGTAAAGTTATTGACAACTGCTTTGATTTACAACTCCATTTCTACTGTTCAGGTGTACTTGCTGAAGCAGACATAACCTACATGATTCCCCACTTCCACTCTCATGTCACAATGAATGTACAATCAATGAAAAATACTTATGCTTTTCTCTAGAGAATATACAAGTTCTCTCCTCACTATTTTGAGCCCAAGTCCCTAGAAAAGGTTTAAGCAGAAGGTGGCTTGCACTGTGCTTTTAAGAGAGAGTGGTGAATGGCAACAAAATATGAAAGAAGACAACCCAAAACATAGAGTTCTGGTAGTCAGGTAGTACCCAGGTAAAATGCTAAGAAGTGTACTCTATGCATCAACCTTTTAATTAGACAAAGTTCATTGTTCAAGTTCAACCATCTTACTAGATGGTTAAAGACACAGAGAAAGATCAAACTAAAATTGATTATCAATCAATCTAAACCTAATAGCATTTCCAACATGCTCTGTATCTATGATATGTGATACAAACCTAACCACCAGTCTCTTAAGGAAATATTTTGTGCAGACCATTCTTTCTGAGATTTTTTTTAACATAAATATCATCTGTCTTTCCTTATAATCCTTATAATTTATTTGTTTACAAATGTGTGTAGTGAACACCTCTTTCTTCCTACTTTCTTCCATGCTTTATTTTAGCGGTTGGTCAAGTTTTCTGAAAAGTAAAATGACTTTTCTATGTTATTGAGGAAAAAAGTATTGTACAGAAAAGCATTATTTTAATGAAGTCTCCTTATCGATGTTTCTGAAAGGATTCATAAATCTTCTGGCCTAGGAACTTTTTTTCAACATACAAAGAAAATGTAACACAAACAAATATATTCGAATGATTAGCAAAACAGGCAAAAACGTCCACTCAGCTCTATTTATTTAACAATGCAAAATTCTAATTATAGAAAAATATAAATATTCTAGGATTAATCCACCACACTGCCCCACAAACAATGTGAGAAATTTCTAAATGGAAAGAAAAATGTGAAACATGCAAAAATTAATGGAAGCGTTGTGGTGATTATGCAAATGTAAACATCATTAACCAGCCTAATTAGAGAAATGTGTTATTTTTGGTTGCGCTGAAATGTTTCACAGCTTGTTCCCAAAAGCTCAGAAATCATTTATTGCATACTTGATTTGTTCTAAAATACTGAACATAACTTTCATATACTTGACCTCTTGACCTACTGGTTTTGTGAGCTTTAGAGAAATAAGTCTCTCTGGAGAGGTAATGAATTTATTAAACTTTCATTTTGGATCATTGTATCACAAAATAAAGTGTCTAACAAACAAAAAAAAGAAAAAAAAATGTTCAGTTAATGTCTCTTACTCTTGTAATTAAATATTTGGTACAGAAGTTCATTCCTTTGTTGTGGGATTGCATACAAAGACAAAAATTTCAAATATAGATGGAGAGGCTAGAATTCTCTATCACAGAATCAACATTTCTTGGGTCAACCTCTTTACAGAGAATCAGAGAATGTAATGAAATAGTCAGACAAAATGTAAAAAGTAAATCATACCTTTTTATTGTGAGTTCAAGAATATCAGTTAGTAGGAGAAGAAAAGAAGACAGCTTTACTGCTCCAAATAGAAACAAAAATGCAACATATGAAATTACATGAAACACTTAATATTTTTATTAGAAATCAAGAATTCATCCAAAATATTCAAACTTTTTAAAAAATTATTTTTTTTAATTAATTTTTAAAAAAATTCTTAAAATCTCTCATATGTGAGTAGAAAATGATACTTCATCCATCTCTACACCGTTATACAAGTACAGTTTTTGTTTTCAAGTGAATGTCATATTTTAGTCAGATCAGATGCTAATGTTACTGTCTTAGATTGATTCTAGCTCATAATGTCACCTGATGGTAATTTTCTTAACTAATCCTGACTTGGACATGATGCACTGAATGTAAAAGAATACAAATTTTACAACATTGTCTACAGATAATGAAGAGATCTCTAACAAAGAAATTGTTCAGTCCTGTATCCTACAGTCCTTTTAGTGTTTGGAATATTTTCATTCTCTGTAAATAACACTATTTAGAGAATTAACACTTTTATCTATGTATGCAGAATGACTTTTTTAAAGTCTTCCTGTTTTTAAACTGAGCGGAGGGGTTTTGTTCAGTTTGAGGTCTCCCCGCTTTCAACATCAAATCTACTTGAGAAATACCTTTTCTTTCTCTCCAAAGTTACCCATGTGCTTATGTGGAATGTCTATATTTTTGTTAAATTTTCTATCTTTATTTCGACTTTTATTTTCTTTGCTGACTGATCCTGAGACAGTAAAATTCCTCTCAAGTTTATCACAAGACCTTGTTTTTCAAGAGTTAAATCTAAGTGTTTTAAGTTCTTACTGTCATCAATAATCTTCTCATTTGTTTTTCTTGTGATTTTACCTCAAAGCCCTTATAAATAAATGAAGAATTCTGCCTGAAAAGTTAAAAAGTGGACAGATAATTGTAAAGCAATAGTATTTTATGTCCATGACTAAACAAGTAAAGATAATCTTAAGTATAAATTTTCATATCACTAAATACAAATTTGGATGCTGTACATTTTTTCCAGAAAAACTTTATTGAGACAAAGAGCAAACAACTAGAAATTAATCATCTCTAAGTTTGTTAATATCTCACAGGAAATTTTGACTGACAGCTAAACTGCCTTTTATTTTTTTTATATTGGGTTGTTCTGTCACTTCTCTCTCATATTACCCACCTACATCCCATTTCATTTTCCTGTTTCTCTGGCACCTGTCTCACTCTGACTTGACTTTAAAAACGTGTGCTAAGTACTTAAACTGAATATGATGCGTTTAGGATTAGCTGTTGAAGTTTGATTCATTATGGTGCCTTAGTTTTGCAATTGTAAAAGGCAGCTTGACCCCTTTCCTTTCCTAGGAAATTCCATGGTTAAACCGATGTCATATTCATTATATCATTCAGGTTTTTAACTAATTTGCAGATAATATTGTTTCATTTTTTCATGTTTTACAAGGAGTCTAAAAAATCTATGTATATGTCCAAATTTACCAAAGGTGGATTTTTGAAGCAATATAAATGAAAAATCTTCTACTCTTTTCCCTGTCCTCAAATGCTGTTGAATTATTTGAACCAAACAATGAATGGGCTGCAGCAAACCCATCAGTGTAGTAGTTTGCAGCAAACTCTTGGTGTTGATTCAGAGCAAATTACAATGGTTACAGAAGAAGGAGAAGCAGAAATTATTTTGTTAGGAATATTTTGATTTGTTTCTTCTCACAGGCACGTATAACACAGGCATCTCACTGAAACCAGTGCAGTATTCCAATGTGCTTTAGGACAGTAAGAAATTCGGCTCAATGAAATGGCAAAGAAAATGTTATGAATCATGATTACAAACAAATATCAAATAATCTTGTCTAAAAAATGGGGACTTCTGCCTAAAAATCTAAGTATGCAAATCACTTAAGTAAGAAGTAGGTGCATTTTCTAGCATTTACACTCACAAGATTACATGAAGTGGATCAGAAACTGTGTCTTTTTTTGCAAACCTCCTCTACGTGCTAATTTTTATGCAAAATTCAGTCCAAAGCTGTAATCATACAATCCTGCACTTCACTAAAATCTTCATAATATGTTGCCTCTGCAACTGAAAAAGAATAAGGTTACTCCAAGAATTTCTGGATAAAATAACATACATGTATTCCTCGATGATCTGTCAGTGCACTTAAGTAAATTCTGGTCAGGAAATAGATATATATGTCTGCATACACTTAACAGATAAAGATACACTTACATACTATTCTAGATAGATGATTGCAAACTAAAGATCTCTGTATGTTAGAAACCTACCGTACTTGAATAAATCATATTTTTATAATTGCATCTAAACATATGGTTTTATATATTAATAAAAAATTACTATCTCTTTCATGCTCTTGAAACATCCCTTTCTGCAATTTCTACAGGAATCAATATTTCCATTGTGAGTGTTCTTTTGTAAAATTTAGTTATCTCCACAGGGAAAATTTCAGTTTCTTCATGTTTCAAAACCAGTTGAATAAAATAAGCAGTAGCTCAGCCAGGTAGGATCAAACCTTTAAAAAGAACTTAAATAGTTAAGGATTATTCAAAGATTTTTCCTCAGTATTGAGAAGAAAACCTATTCAAAACCTGAAAAATTACAACAGGTATTATTCATTATATTGATGCATTAATGATAAAGTTTGTCAAAGCATACCAAGTTGCTTTGTTTTGCTTGTTAAAATTTTTACTTTGATTCATCTTTCTTCCCTGTTTTTCTGCTTCATTCCAAACCGGCTTTTGATTTACTTGATTTTTTTTCTGCTGTTCAGACTTGCTAAAGTGCTTTTGTCAACAGTTCAGTGGTTGAGTGAAGCAAAGTGTTAGTTAATAGTGTGAAAGCTTGGTGTGCTGTCAGAAAAGGGCAGGCCATTAACTTGTGAAATTCTGCTTTCAATGTTCCACAGCCCTGGCAGAACAAATCTCACTGATGATTTGCCATTAAAGTTACAAATGGCATATGAATTTATAACACTTTGTAATTAAGAACCACACTTCTGCCTAGAGCAGTTAAGATGGCAGACTATGAAAGATGGTTTATAACACACACATACATTAAAAAAATTCAAACTACAACAACAACAAAAACAGAGTAAAAAAAGGAAAGAAAACACCCAGCCACACTTAAGAATAGCTGCCTTTCACCAGAAGCAGTAACTATGTCAAAGGGCTGCAATCTTAACTTTGCAATATGACCTTTAAATGATCAGATCAGTCAGTATCTGAGTACAACTGTGTTAATTACTATTACTGTTCTATGAACAAGAATAGGTAATCCTGAACGCAAAATAATAAACATTGTCTGATTCCAGGCCTGAGAACAAAAGCAAAGTGATACCTCTGAATTGTAACAGAGGGGCCTGAAATGACAGAGTTTTAAAACGTATGTTATGTAATGATAGAGTATATTGCATTCTCTGTTTCTGTCACAAAAAATGACATATCTTTGCATCTCAATCTCTGCAAGCCAGCTGATCTCCAGTCTGGTAACATCAAAACATTCGTGTCTCTTGTAATTTCTGTCATTACCTGAATTTGCCTTCTAACATCTACTAAACAGCTGCAGGGTTATTTGGTACAAATAAACAATGTTCACTTTAAAGTGACTTGCTGTGGACCTGCTGATAATGTTGAGGTTTTCCTTTTTCTGGTCTGCCCAATTTTCTCAATTTTTAGTTTCATGCTAAAATAAACACAGGTATATCATCCTACAAACCCAGCACTTCTACAGTACAGGTTGATTTTGAAATACTATGTCATGCAATTCTGACTGCAGCCACAATTTTAATTCTCTGTTTTTATTGTTTTTGTCTTTAGATTTGAAAATTCTTAGTATGTCCATCTTCTGCTCAGGAAGATTGTGGTATTCTATTATAAAGAACAGGTGGGTTAAATTATTCATACTGATCATAATTTATTTTGTAATTTCTCACATTTACTCTTCTTTAAAGGTTCTGTTCCAGCTCATGCACCATCTTAAAATGATACAGTGAATTCTTCAAGATGGACCCATGGAGTTTTTGTGGCACAAGATGGACTATGATTTTTATCAGATTCCTTAGTCTCTAAACCCAGATAAATTCTGTAGGCATTAAAACAACTATTAATCAAGTGTGAAAGCCACATTTATTATGTAACAAATTTAAGGCTCCAACTTACAAGGAAATGACAAAACTTCTATTTTATATATTCTAGAAATGAAGGAGCCAATTTTTTTTTTGCGGTATGTACTATGCATGAATGGTACAGAACAAATAATTTGCTGGGATCAGAGGAATTTTGCAATTAAACATTGTGCAAGTACTATAAAATATATAGACCATAATTTGCAGACGACACTGAACCTATGTCTTAAGACTCATAGCAAGAAAAAACTTCTCAGTGTTGAACATTAAATAAATGGAGAAGACTAGGAAGAATTTAAACCTAAAATTCTAGTGAGGATTTTGTTGTTGTTTTTAATAATTAAAAGATATGTACACTCAACTGTAAAATTTTTAATTGTAAGAAACAATTTCCAAAACATGGTCAATATTTACTGTCAACTACAAAGTTCAGTAACAAATTGTTCTTTAGCATTAAAGTGTAGAACCAGCAGAGGTAGTCACTTACCAATATGTAGTCTCTACCAATACAGTCTCCAGATCTGTACAGCTGGAACTGAGGGTGGCATGATTAATATGCCACATTAAAAGAAACAGGGGAAAGGGTAATAAGGATACTAAACTGTTAGGAAGAAGGTATTTTAAGAGTTTAGGAATGTACCCTAAATATTAAATGAAAAAAAAACATGGAACCCATTTTAAAAACACTTACTCAAAATTTTACCCCCTATAGAATTGTTAGTGTAGGACTATGCAATGTGTGCAGACTGTCCTTGAAGACTTGGAAGAATAAAAATTGCTATTGTAGTTATGGGCAACTTTTCAAATCACAAAGTGATAGCCAGGAAGTCATTCTGGGGGGCTGTTGTCGACCAAGGAGACTATGAATTTTAGTAGAAGTTTATTTTATTTGTAAGCATTGATCTTACACACTAAATGATGCATAATTCTAAGTAAATAACATGTACCATAACAAGTCCTTTTGAGGAAGCTTTGTTTAGTTTTTTTTCATTCATCTATAAAGAGCTTTTTAAGATGGGGAAAAAGGAAATTGGAATAGGCCTATAGAGAATAGTAAGCATGATAGAAGAGGATGCAGGGGATTGGTGTACGTACTTTTATTTTGGCATAATGTAACTTTTAAATATTTCTTGTGGTCTTTTTAAAATATCGGTGTACAATGATTCTTTTTTGAACATCATTATTTTATATTGATTACTTCCCTAGATTTGAACCTTATTATTATGTTTACTCATTTGGGTTTTTGATGCTTTTTTTGAACAAAAGAATCAGATGAGTTTTTCTTTATAGTTTGGTCACAGTTAGGATAACTTCTTACCTGAAGATTTTTGCAAAAGAGTAAATGAATTAAAATAAATTTTCCAATGAAGCTGACTAAAATTACATAGACATAGGTTCATGTATACATTTCTTTTTGTATGAACAGTTATGAAGTCATTTGGAATGCAGCAATATTGTATGTTTTTTAACATGCTAGCTCTCTAAGCATAAATAGAATAACAACGTTTTTAGCTATTTTTTTGCTCTTACTTTTAGCTAGACTCTAAGTGAAACAAGAGAAAAGTCAACTAAAATGTACTGAGTCATATTTTATACTCTCAGTAATTGTTGGTCTGTGGTTGAAAGAGTGTCAGTTAGTTCAGTTCAGACCAGATCTCACATAAGCAAACAACATTCAGAGAGGTGTTAAATAGACAACATTTATAAATGCAGAACTGGCCTCCTGTTTTCAAAGTTTTTAGGGTTTTTTTCTGCCTTCTCACTTATTTTTTTCAACCTGTATTGACAGTGTAATCGTTGAAAGACAGAGATCAATGTTCGAGTTTTAAAAACCTGGATTAAGATCTGTATTTACTTGGTCATTACAAGTAACATAGAGGCTGAAAGTGGACAGATTTCAACAGTAGGAATCAAGTATTGGAACACATGGATCCATACTGGACAGAAGCTAGTCACGACATCTTTGCAGTGGACAAAATCAGAGATTATGCTGGAGCTTTGCATTCCTAAATTATCCCTGAGGAAGGGATTAGCAGCAGCAAGCTGGCATTAAATAGGGCCCTGGACAGTGGGAAGAGTGGGAAAAGGCCCCTGATTGGTGCTGGTGGTGCCACCAGGACTGTCTCCAGCTTTGAGTTTAATACCTTAAAAAAAAACAACTTTTTTTTTCATTGCATGAGAAAGACACATTCAATCTTGTAGAAATGCAGAATTGTAGAATATAATCTTGTAGAATTATGTACCTGACAGTTCCGGTACATAATTTTGCCCACATATTTTACAGGGATACACATTCTATTAAAAAGCAGGACTTTAGCTCACTTACACCATGATCTTCTGAGTGGTGTTACCTATAAGGGATCTAATTTACAGACCTTGAGGCGACCAATTTCATTCAGCTCTATAGATCCAGCTTAAGGTGAGCAAAACTTAGCACTTTCTGAGTATTCAATGTTCAGATTGAAAATGTATGTCTGAAGGCCAGCTCCAAAAGATTCAATTGCTACTGTAAGAGCTTAGAACTTGTGCAGATATTTTTAAAAATTGGTCTTAACAGCCTTTGGCTAAAATGCGTTTCTCTAGCGCACTGTTCTGCCTGCCACTGAATAACACTGAGTGTCTGTGTTAATTACACTTAAAAGTAATTAGGAATACCTCAGTAATAACTTTTACTTATTTAGACAAGGGAAAAAAACCCCAAACTTATGTTCCTTATGTACACATCAAGAGGTGACAACAAAGTTTCTAATACATCCCACTGTGGTTGTGGTGTATGTATGGCTTATAAAATGTTATCAAGGTATGATACATTGAAAAGCATTTTAAACCTCCAGATTTTAGTATTTTCTACCCGGAATCATTCATTCATCCTTTCTAGGAATTACCTTAGCTCCCTTCACACGTGATGTGCTTATCCATATCCTTTCTGAGCTAAGCTCTTGCTGATTCTTGTTTCCCATTATGTTAAAGAAAAAGATACTACATATTTCATATGCACAGAATATTTCCTTTTAGATTCTGGTTGAGTGATGCTGCACCAGAAAATAGAAAGACAACAACAGAGAAAAGACCAATGACTGACCAATTACAGTATTCTTTTGTTTTTGTTTTTTTTTCCTACTATTAAAACTGTGTGGGCATAATAATTTCTCAACACAGAGTAAAACATATATTTTCATTCAACTCACAAATAATTGCAAATAACTGTCAAATTTCCCTGCAAATGCAATCTAAAATGTATAAATCCTGGGGAAAAAAAAACCCACTCCAACCAACTTAAAAGAAAAATAACCTAAATCACTTGATTCATGTTGCTGCAAAAGTAGTTCAAAAAACTTAAACTGCAGTTTCAGTAATGGAGCCAGTTAATTTAAATAAATATATATGCATATACTCTGATTACCCTATGTGCTGTGGAATTTAAAATTATATATTTACTATGAAAGTTTTTCCAATTTATTAATTAATAGTTGTAATATCTGCTTTATATTATTGTTGTGAGACAGAAGCAAGACTCTTATGTTCAAAACTACCTTCAGTATTATATGATTTTTTCCTCTCCCTAGAGCAGCTATTCCTGACAAACATGCATCTCAGCAATATAATTTCATATACAGAAATCAGAATTTTGCTTCCAACATTTAGGAAAAACATAAATTAATACAAATGTAAAATTGTTTCTTTTTTGTTCCTTGTCACTATCTAATGTTACATTATAACTCCAAGAATAAAAAATTTAATTAAATACTACTGTATTCAACAGCTGTACCCTTTTTGTATATTCTAAATTATAACTCTGTATCAGAGATGGTAAATTTATCTGATCAGTCCAATATTGGAAAATATCTAGAGACATCTAGAAGACAACTACCTCACATTCTAAATACAGAAGTAGAGTGAGTGACTTTAATACATACATACACATTTATGCTTTACAATCACATAGATTTTAAACATGTAAGGGATTTTCAGTTAGGGCAGTTGGATAAAGTTGATGTCCTACATACAACACTTTTGGGAATCTCTTTTATCCAAAGAGACTCGGGGAAATGAGAGACATTAAAAAAACCTATCAACTGAGTTTCACTTAAAAAACATTGTGTCATTGAATAATATGAAGATAGCCAAGATTTGAGTCTCCTTTCTGATAATTGTTGTGCTACCATCATTTATCATTTGAACTGTTTATTAAGTGCGTAATATTTATGCTTTTTGGTAATATCTGGCATTTCAACTGAAAAATTACTGCAGACTGGACCCAGATGGGTAAAGCTTGATTTATATGAACACTTATGTTGTCACCATAATTTCAAAGATATATTTTTGTGTTTCAAAAGACATAACAGCTTTACACTGTGGTACAACCACTCTACTTTTGATTGGCATTTAGTAATCCTAAGGATGGATCTGCAGTCTTGTTTTTTTGGGGTTTTTTTACAAAAATTAATTGTTTCCTGTCAATTATTTGAGAGAAACTGGGGGAAAATTAAGTTATCTTTTTCCTATGTGTACTATGTGTAGTCAATTCTTATTCTTCATACTGAAGAATGTTCAGAATCCTTGCTCTTTATTAATGGCAAGATGAGAAGTGCTGTTAATGCTCTTGAGGAAAGGGATGCCATCCAGAGGGATCTTGACAGGCTTGAGAGGTGGGCCAGTGTGTGCCTCCTGAAACTGAACAAGGCCAGGGGCAATGTCCTGCACCTGGGCTGAGGCAATCACCAGTATCCACAGACACTGAGTAATGAATGAACTGAGAGCAGCCCTGTGGAGAAGGAATTTGGGATATCAGTAGATGAAATATTGGATATGAACCAGCAATGTGAGCTTGTGGCCCAGAAAGTCAGTTATATCCTGGGCTGAATCAAAAGAAGTGTGGCCAGCAGGTCAAGGGAGTTAATTCTGACTTTTTATTTCACTTTTGTGAGACCTTACTTGAAGTACTGCATCCAGCTTTGGTGATCTCAGGAGGGGAAAGTCAGACATGTTACAACAGGTCCAAAGGGAGTCCATAAAAATTATCAGAGGGCTGGAACACATAAACTGTGAAGAAATGTTGAAGTATTTGGGATTGTTCTGCCTGGAGAAGAAAAGCCTGGGGGAGACATTACTGAAGCCTTACAATACTTAAAGGAGGTGTGAGAAACTGGAGAAAATGATTAGTGACTCAAAACAACTGGAGTGTGTGTGGAGGGGGAGCATTGCAAATTCTGTGAAAAGTGGGACGTGCACTGTCCCACACCCCCTGGAGCCTCTAGTGCAGCCCAGAATGGCATCAGTCACTGGCACACCTGAAGCCCCACCCGAAGGGGAGGGCCTGGGAGCCCAAAGCAGCCGAAAGCAGTAGCACAAGGACACACAGTGGTCATTGCCCATTGTTTTGGATTTTATAGCAGCTGAGAACATGCTGGAATTCAAGCAATGAATATAAATCTTTCTCTGTTCCCCCCATCTCTTTCTCCTTCTCTCTCTCTCTTTTTCTTCTAATTTCCACTTCTCTAAATCTGGGTAACCTAAAGTTCGATAGGCAAGAGTTTGCTGAGTCAATGCTTTGTGAAATGTTTAATTTCAATTGCTTTTACTTTTGCCAAATACCCTTATTTTCTAAAGTTTTACAGTAAAATATGCTGTTTAACATCCTGAGAGTATTGTCCATTTCTCCTGTGCACTTGTTTCACAGTATTAAAAAACCTAAGCCCCTTGAAGCTCATTGAGTAAGAGCAGGCCTTTACAGGGGGCTCACAAAAAGATGGAGAGAGACTTTTTATCAGAGTCTGTAGTGATAGGACAAGAGAAATAGTTTAAACTAAAAAATATAAAAGAGGAATATTTTTATGATGTGAGTGGTGAGACACTGGAACACATGGCCCTGAGAAGTGATTGAACACATCTCTGGAAATATTCAAGGTCAGGTTGGATAGGTCTTTGAGCCACCTGATCTAGTGTGTGAACTTGCCCATGACAGGGGATTTTTCCTAAATGATATTTAAAGGTCCCTTCTGACCTGAACCATTCTATGATTTTTATGGTCTTTCATACACTGTGACAAAAAAAATTCCACGGTGACAATTTCTGTTGTTTTGCATGCTGTTCTCATTTAAGTACTAGCCATTCTTTCGCAGGTTTTGATTCCCTTCTCTCACACAGATGTTTTTCAATTTAGTTCTGTCTACTCATCCAAAAGATTGGTGAAACGCTGGCCTAAATAATTTGACACTACAATATCCATTAACTTCCTTATGTCAGCATGTTGCTCACAGATCCCATTTTTGTAATGTTGTCCTTTCCTTTTATCAAAGCTATTTCCTGTATTATGAAAGCTCAAGTAACCTGATAACAAATAAGTAGCTGTGAAATAAAACTGAAACTCTGAGTGATTTTAAATATATTTAACGAGTATAGTTCAAGTTTCTTACACAGAAATGCCATCAAAATTACTAATGCTGCATCATGGGTGTAAGTGCAGTGAGCTCTCCACCAAGTCACAGTTGGTGCACTGGAACAGGCTCCCCAGGGAAGTGGTCACAGAGACTGACAGGGTTCAAGAGGAGGTTGGACCATGCTCTCACACACATGGTGTAACTCTTGGTAGTTACAGGAGTTACAGGCCCAGGAGTTGGACTGGGTGATCTTTGTGGATTCCTTCCCACTCACTTATTCTGTGATTCTGTGAAGTCAGAGATTTGTAGCATCAAATCCTGGAAGAACAAACAACTTATTTGTTGAATGTAAATGCCACTATTCCTCAATTCAACTTATGTTACAGTCAAACAAAAAGATAACTATGGACTAAATGAAATACACAAATCTTGATATCAGGAGTTGGGAGACTACAAGTCATCATTATAATCATGTTTCAATCATTAATCATACTTTCTCTTTACAGCATTTTTTTTTTTACCTTATTTCTCACTTTAATTTGTCAAACTTCAATTTTATACTTTTGGTGTTGCTAAATCTTCCTGTTTAAGTGTGTGATATGTCTAGCCATGGTGACTTTTATACTGTAATTGGGTCACTTCACTTTTTTATTCTTTGCTTGGTTTCTTAGGATTATCTATAAATAATTAATAAATTTCATTTCTTGCTGTGCAGATGCTTTTTCCAGCTCTTAAATTATTTTACTTTTGGCAGGGTTTTCTTACTGTACTGTCTTCTAGGTGTCTGTCGCCTCTTAAAATGACAATAACAAAATTGAATAAAATACTCCAGCATGAGTATCAACAGGTTTACATCACACTCTCATTCGTTTTTCTTGATGTATCACTGAACTCCAACTTCATACCTCTGTTATTGATTTTGGCTTAAGACATTTTTTGAAATTCCACTTTTTCTTTAAAAATAATGTAGCTATTGTCTAAATTTTTGTGCCATGTACATACAATCATGTGTGCACTTGGACATTTGAAGGGTGAGAGAATAATGTTAAAATTGCTTTTGACAGAACATCTATTTTATTTTAAAATATCTGTCACCAAGCATCCATAATGCATTCTGTAATTGCCTTTTACATGTTGGTTTCTACTTTAGCAGCTGGAATCAGTTAATATCTCCCCTTTTATTTCACTTGTTCTTAAAGCAGTGCCCTGAAATTAATTGTCCCTGCTTCATTCTTCCAAATGTCATGATGCACTATGTGCAAAAGCTCTTATTTTTTGTTTCAGTTATTATTTTCAGAATTCTCAGGATAATTTTGTCTACTTTTACAAAAGACTCAGATATGACCCGTAGTTTAAGCCCATCACCAGCTGTTTTGTTTGAGGTTTAGCACTGATATGTATGTGAGAATGAAAAGCATTTGAAAAGATTCAAAAAAGTGCAAGTGCTGCAGGCTTTCTACCTTGTTTTTCTGTGCTGCTTTCTGTTTGTGATTGTGTTTGTATCCCAGGAAACCACTGAAGGTGGGATTCGTGAACTAAGATCCCATGGTTATACTAAACATTAAAAATATTTCAGATTTGAAAAGTTTTTTAGGAAATTAGGCAATGACAGTTTGATTTTATATGAAAAATATAATTCTGATGGTTGTTCAGAAAGACTATTTAAATAAGTGAGCCAAAGTACTGGAAAATATAAATAAATAACTGAAGACTTTGTCAAAATACCTAGAATAAAGTTTCATTCAATTAAGTTCCTTTTTGAATACAGGGCATGATTCTCATCTCTATTTGCTGTTTTAGTACCTTATCAGTGAGCCTTGGATTGTGAGCCCCACAGAGTGCATATAAAGGAAGAATAACAAGAATTTGTAAAAATAAGATTTTATATGAATGAATCAAAGTAATTTCCAGGTAACTTGATCTGATTACTATATTTTAACACTCAAGTTAAACTTATGGTCCTAATATGTGAAGGGTATTTAACTGTTGCATGTGAAGCACATTTAGAATAACAAAGTATAGGAAACTAAATAAGGAACTTCAGTAATGACATGATTTGACTCTTGTTACAAAGAAGGATACTCTGCCTTACTGATAGCATCATGAACACAGTATGACTGTGTCTCATTACATCAACATAATTTGACATAATATAAAACCCCACAGAGCAGAAATAATAGACAGAGAAGGAATGTGAAGGATGAATATTAAATACTTTCCACTTTATAAAGGAAATATTGAGGTACAACACAATTAGTATTTACTTAACTCACGTACAAAGTGCAGAGTGATCTACAGATAAAAATTCTATGTACTACTATGAGTATTATTTTTCCTGTTATTATTTTTTTTATTTTATTAGAAACAAAAGGGCAGAAAAGTAATTTAACACTACAGATACGTCACAACAAAACTTGCCAAATCAAATAGTAAATTATTTGTAAATAACTTGCATGAAAAATGTTTAGTAAGGCTGTATATGCCATGAAAGGGATTCAGAGAAAGTAAATACATCCATTCTGTTATAACCACATAAAATGTCACTGTAAGCCCATCTCCGCACTTTAATTAGAGCCCCAAACCTAGGTTTGACAATATTTCTAAGACATAAAATATTGAATCACAGAAGATTACTAAAGGTGATGTTTGGAGTGAAGGAACAGATGAAATAATTGAGTTAAGGGTATTGCCAGACATTGCCATCAGTAAAAGACATGGCTCTACTTATCTTTGGCTCTTATCAACAGAAATGGTTTGCCCTTTTTCTTTAAAAATTGTTTGAGTAAACAAAGTGTAAAGATGTAAAGTGTACATCCTCTTTTAGGTATAACAAATGATTCTTCTGCATCTCCTCTAAAAATGAATATTCAAATTCTACAGCCCACACAGCATTTGAGCGTGTGCATAATGTGCATGCATATATGTTTAATGTAGTTCTTCATATTGTTAGCTATGTTTGTGAAAAGAATGGTGAAACCAGCCATTCACTGCATAGTCTAAAAAAAAGAAATTCCTTTCTCCAAAGCAAATTGATGAAGCAGCCCTCTAGAACATTAATAATTGCATTGGTGAAAACTAGAAGAGCATATCTATTTTTTCCAAAGAAAAATATTTATTTTGTTTATCATTTATGTATGCCTTCAGTTAAGCTATGGTTTCATTTAGATACCATATTATAATGTTATAATATTTATTAAAACAAGGGAAATAACTAAAGGTTGGGGTTCTTTTTCTGTCCAGCTTTATCTTTGTAGCACTAGAGAGAAACATCATGGATTTAAGGTGTTTTTAACAAACCCATTAGGTCAGAGGAAGTTGCAGGTTTGAGGATACTTAAAATCAAAACATTTCTAATTTTGCCAGTTTGAGTACAGCATATGATTTATTTAAAAAGACATTAAAAATGTTAATTCTACAGCATGTTATTGGCTTACTTTATAAGAACTGTAATCCTTCTTAAGTTTCTTCTAAACGTAAAGATGTTCAATCTTCTAGGCATACGGTTTTCAATTCTGAGAATTTATGAAGATTTTATGCTACACTGAGGTGTTAATTTTGTTAAAAAGAGGGATTGAAAGCTACATTTTTCATCTCTTATTTTATTGATTCTGTTCTTTGGCCCAAAGTCAAAATTGCAAACTTATATCTTTGATTTTTTTTACAGTAGAGCCTGATTTGATTTGTGAAACTGAATTTCTGTGTCTCTGTTGAGCAGAAATTGGTCTTATTTTTGAAAACTCATCAGTAGCTGCAGATTTTTCATAGTGCTTCATAGACAGCAGATTCCCCTTCTTTGGACATGACAAAGAATTGTACTTAAACACTGTGTTTGGTGTTGCAGTTTATCTACCTCATTGAAGAATAGTCTTAAGCACACATGTAAACATAATCCTATCCCCACAGTGACCTTCATCACTGTCTAACTCTCACACGAATTGGTCTTTGGGGAATTCTGAGCACCAACACTCAAAGTTTTCTGTGTTTGAACTCTTTTGCTGTCTAGAGCAGGAAAGAAAATCACGCATAGAAAAGAACAAAAATTACAGATATGATAAATTTCTTTTTTCTTTGTTCTTGAAATCATACAAAACCAGATAACAAGTACCCTTTACATGGTTTGAAAGAAAATGGATAAGCCTCTCCTCTGTAACAATTTTTTCAAGGGCTTAACTCTTGTTTCACCCACCTCATTTCTATAAATCCATTTTTGTGTTGAATGCAGTATATTGGCTTGAGGATAATCTCATATTATGTCCATAAGTTTTGACAGGTCATTCATAAGGTACATTTTTTATTGTGGGAACTCTGACAGAATGCTCCTTATTATTTTTTATTTGATATAACCTGATTTCTTGGGAAACCTACATTAGAGGAGAAATAAGTGTATAAATTGATAGCTAGTACTTTTTTTTTCCTTGAGAAGAACAAACAAACAACAGTTTCTTAATAAGACTTCTTTAATGCTCAAGAGTAATGCAGCTCTGTGGCCACTTCAGGTAACTTTCAAGCTCTTTGTGTCCAAGTTAGTAACTAACTATTGCAGAAAGCAATTTTGAAGGGAGAACTGGTTCTGTGATTAAGGAATTGAGTTAATTCTATTTAGTGAGAATAACTTCAAGAACTACAGCAAAAAGAACTTTCCAGGTCTTCAAGTTCTGAAGCAGTCTGAGAAATCACTTTTACTAGTGAAGGAACAGGTGAAGAAAGGCTGTAATATATTGATGTAGGCTACAAAAATTGACAGTAATGAACTAAAGAAATCTATCTAAATACCTTAAAAATTATTGCCATTAAGAAATAGGTTAGAGTTGAGTCTATATACAAAAACATTAAAACAAAGCAGACTCTTTAGTCTGTTGGCAAAGATACCTTACGTACAAAATCAGTTTATTTCTTTTATTCCCTGCCCTGCTACCTCTTACATAGGTTGTGGTTTCTTCCCTGCTATGATATTTCTTTAACAAAAATAAATCAATTTATTTAACATTCTAAGGCTTTAAAGCCTGTTCTCGTAACACCTTTATAACACTCTCAATTAATATGATGGCATTTAAAATTTAGGTTGCATATCCTACCTTCCACAGTCTTCTGTAGGCCTACTTACAGCTTAGATTTCTTTAGCTTCTAATTTGGTTGATAGAGTTTCAATTAGAGAAGAAATAAAAATAATAAATTTTAAAATATTATGAGGAACATATTTTCTAATTTAAGTTTTGGACAGAAGGAAGTCTTTCTGCCATCAACCCTGCATTACAATACCTATGATTTTGTAATTCAACATTTCAAATGATATTGATTTCTAATCTTCAATCTTCTTTTTAAGTTTCTTTTTTATTGTCTTCAACTTTTGACCATTCCCACCCAGCGCAACTATTTATAAACAAGCTTATCAAGGAAAATTTCTGCTTATGTCAAAGAGATGGTGCAATACTTAATTATTGATGGAATTTATGGGACAATATGTCTTACACGCACAATACTCTGATTATAGGAGCCTGTGTTTTCTTTTATGTGCTTGCATTACTCCCAAGACACCTGGTCCAGAAGGATTAAGGGTCCTTCTTCATTTTGCTAAAAATTTTGCATTTTTTGAAGTATTTTATTCCTGGCTTTTTTGGGCTCATCATACAGCCAATTTTCCTTCTTTTTCCTATATCTCTATTTTTCTGCTGTTACTCCTATCTCTACCTGCTATTTTTTAGTAATTGACTACTTTCTTCATTCTCTAAAAATATGCACAGTTTTGTGTGTTACTGTACTGTTTCAGAGATCATAAATTCTCTTCTGTAGTGAAATTTTCTTGTTCTGTTGTCCTTGTTTCAACTTGGACAGAATCCATTTTCTTCTTAGTAGCTGGTACTGGGCTGTGTTTTGGATTTAGTATGAGAATAATGTAGATAACACACTGCTGGTTTAGTTGTTGCTAAATAGAACTTACTCTAAATCGAGGACTTTCAGTGTCTCATGCTCTGCCAATGAAGAGGTGCACAAAAAAATGTGAGGAAGCACAGCCAGGACAAATAATCTGAACAGACCAAAGAGATATTCCATTACACAGAACACCATTCCCAGTATACAATTAGTCAGAAGTGAACCAATCACTGCTTGGGGACAGACTGGGAATTGGTCAGTGAGTGGTGATTAATTCTAAAGTACATCAATTTTTCTCTTACATTTTACCTCCCTTTCTTCCTTTCCTTTTTATTACAATTATTACTATTATTATCATTAGCAATTGTAACAATTTTGTCATTACTATTATTGTAATTAAGAGTCATTACTATTATTAAGAACATAATAGCTATTTTTACTGTTACTTTTACTGTTATTGTTATTACTTTAACTTTGTTTCAATTATTATGCTGTTCTTATCTCAACAGACAAGTTTCATTTTCTTTTCTTTCCTGATTATCCTCTGCATCCCACTGGGGCAGATGGGAGGGGAGGTGAATGAGCAGCTGCATGGCTTTTAGCTGCCCTTTGAGAAACTAAACCAAGTTCAACTTAACTGATAGTCACATCCTCTTCTTTAGAAAAACTTTATTGCATAATCAAAGCTTTCTCATGAACCCTTTAGAAAGTTGCTGAGAGAGCAAAGCTAGTAGAGAGCTTCTGCGGGGTGCTCAAAGGGCAGAAACATTTTACCCTCTGTTTTATTAAGTATATGAAAGTAATTATTGATAATCTAACTTCACCCTAGTGAATGCTTAAATAAAAAGAAATTGGCCAACAGAGACCTTTTAATAATAATCTGCAAATGAAAACACTAATGTATTTGCTACTAGCAACAGGCCTCAGAGAGAATTTTTTCAACACCAGAAGTTTAATGAGTGTCTTGTTCTAAGAAAGTGCTGTGGAGTGATGCCTTTAAATTAGCTTTATAATCAGTCAGAACACATTTGAAGAGGATTTAATTTACAAGGTTTAACCATCAATCTTAGCTTAAATCTGTAATCTCTGGTGGGTTGGTCATTTCTCCAACAAAGATTTTCAGCACAAGCTGTTCAACCTTTGCCAAAGCTCTGTAAATTGATTGATCTGTCCAGTTCACACCCTCAGGACAGAGCTGGTCTATTGGCCCCTATAATCCTGAATGACAGTGTAGATTAAAGCATGCTCAGCATCTGAATTAATCTGTACTTGTGAGTGGAATGTACTCTTAAACTATGTTTTAAAATTTTAAATCAAATTATTTTTTATTAGCCTTGTGTACTACAAGTATAGTCTACAAATAAACATGTAATTAACATATCCATATGCAAAGAAATTTATGTACCTAACAGCACAGACTGGATACATACTTTACAGCCCTAAATTCAGCTAAACCCAGTGATAGGAATCCTAGGGGGGAGGGAAATGAAAGAAATATCTAAGGAATGAAAGATATTCTTAATCACCAAGTGTTCATTAAGAAGAAATTGGAAAAATGCCCTTTTCTGTTTATTCTCTTGGATTTTTAATAATTGATTGCATTAAGTTACTTAGTAAATACTAGAATAATTTCTTAATCAACATTGAAATAAATCTACATATGTTTAGATATGGCATTAACATATTTACTGTCTTTTGTACTCCCTGTGCATAAGAACACAATGACACATTTTTACCCTAAAGTCCTAAATTTATCAATAAACAATAAGAGAGTGAAGATTTAAAATAATGATCATGTCTTTTCCAATTTATTATCAATAAAGCTATGAAAAGATTAAGATAATGTGCAAAAGAATGGCTGATGTCAGCATATTCCTGCTGACACTGTTTGAAGGTTAAATAAATTCAACAGAGATATCTTTTTCTGAGTCAATGTGTGTACACCCTATTTGTGGTTGGTCCCAAAAAAGCAGACTGTGGGTGTATTTTAAAATGTGAGTTCTAACACTTTCGTTCAAATCCTGTGCTCCTCCTTCAAAAAGGCTTTCTTAAGGTCAGTGGAAGTTGTTACCTTAATAAATGAGGAATAAAATGGCTCCTGATGAAAATAATTATGAAAATTAGTATGAGATAAAATGATATTACCAAAACGAGTAATTTATTTATTCTTGTTACTAAACAGGTTAGGGTCTTCTGTTTTGTTTTGTTTTGTTTTGTTTTGCATGCTATCTCTTTTAAATTGGGTCTTCACAAAAGGGAAACATTATATTTTTTGGTAGAAAGCTTTCAGATTTAAAAATTTTGTCATTTCTTGGTTTACAAGGAAACACATCTCATTCAGATGTTTTTAGGAGACCTAAGACTTTTTGTTTTCAGGTTAATTTCTTCTGGGAAAATGTGTCCGTAAGCAGATGATGTTAGTTTCACACAAAGCAGATGATGGTGGTTTCACATGGGCATGCCAGCATACATTGGAAATAGAGCAAATGAATGAATAAAAATATTTACAATAAAGACCTCTGCAGATCCATTATTGGTGACATAGGCTACCATTACAAAAATTCAATCCTCAAAGTCCAAATAAAACCATTGATCAACTTGGAAATCCTGAACGACATAAAAGAATAATACATTTTCTTACTATTTAACCTTTTTCTTCCCCATAAACTATGTATTTTGTTAGGAATCCTACATTCTTGGTAGTACAAAAATTTTACTGAATAAAGAACCTTCTTACATTCCTAGAGCTTTTATTTCAAGTAAGTACAATGATTGGAATTATTTCCTGTTGTTATATTCTGTGTGTTAACTGTCATCTACACTAGAGAATTTTACCAATGAGCTGTCTTAAAGATCACCATGATTCTTGAGAATGCTTTCTTATAAGAGGATTACTCTGAATGTTGTTCCAGAGTATAATTTCCCATTTCAGAAAATATATAAATATGTAATAATATAATTTTCAGTTTCAGAAAAAGTTCTTTTTGTAACATAATTTTTATGTGTTCTTTTTTCTTTTAATGAATGTTTATATTGAAAAATAGAAACAGTATTTTCAATCTCTCTAAAATAAAAACTTACATGATATATACTTTTTTGTTTCTAAAAAAAAGCATAAACTGCCAAATTTTTTTGAAGAACTAACCATTCAACATAGCAGAAATAAAGGAAGAACATGTTAGGGAAATCATAGAATATTTAACTACTAGAATATGTAATGGAAAGTTACCTTTTACTTAATTGCTGTTTTAATTTTTCAAAATGCATAATGTTTTTTTTTAAAGGTATACTTCTTCTATATCTGCCTCACATTAAAAATGTTACATTTTTACACGTAGATGTAGTCTTCCTGAATTGATCGATTTAATCTTCTTAAGCTCTGTCTGATTTGCTTGAAAATTGTAAACTTCTGATATTTTGAGATTTATGGACTCAAAATCAGGCTTCTAAAGTTTACTTTTAGATAATTATTTGTAGATAGTTTAATATTCATGGAGTTTAATTTACTTTGTATGTGACTAGTTTGACAAGGTGAACATTTTCTTCATATTCAATCAAAAGCATAGGCATTAATTTTTTTACATATTCAAGCACACATGCATACATGCACAGATAGATGCATTAAAAATAATAATAAAAAAAGAATCACTAGCTAAAGAAAGATATCATATGGGTTTTTAAAAAATTATTTTAAACATTTGTCCAGATATGTACTAAACAAAGAAATTAAGACAGCAATTATATTCTGTAGATTTCTTTATATCACCTAGGAAATATATATATATATTTTTACTTGGCTGACATGAAAAAAATTGTGTAAATGCAAAGAACACTTAATTGCACACAAGTACATTCCATTGTTACTGGTGTGAATAGCCAGTTGCAATGACATTAAAATATTACCCCTTTTTAGGAAATTATAAGTATCGAAACATGAAGTTCTAGTCAAAAGTCTTTGAAGGACAGACTGGAGAGAAGCCCCTTAGAGGTCATCTCAGATTTCTGCTGTCCTGTAAAATATTTGTGCCACCCCCATATATATGGTAATTGCATATCAGAGATCTCTGGGGGAAAACATTTTCATTTCCCTTTTCTTTTTGCACTAAAGCTTCTCATTTCCCATTCCTTATAGGAATAAATCCTTGAAACAGCAGATATTGCCTTAATCTATTATGCTTGTTTTCATGCAGAGGGGAAAAGGAGTATCAAGAGAGGAAAGGAATAACTTTAATTAAGGCAGATGCTTTTCAAAGTTGACTAAATGGAAAATTTTGTTTTCAAGGATCTTAACTGCTAAAAATGTAGATTTTTGTGGTCTCACATTTTTAGGTAAAAAAATGTACTCAATCATGTGAGTTATTTAGGTAGACTGAAGTGTGACCTGAAATTGATGATTGTACTGTCAAAATATATCTCTTATTCAAAGATTGCTTTTGAAACAGGAGTTTCATTAGGCACACTTTTTATTACAATTATAGTTTCTTCAGTTTTTCAACATGGACATGAACATAAGATCAATGACCACAAGATCAATGACCACAGGAGGAAAAAAACTGTTCTAACTAGAGCTGAGCTGTTGGGTTGAAATGGCTACTGATTCCATTTGCAAACTGGTACACATCTGAATTAATATCTGTATGTTAGGTATATAAATAATGTTTATTTTATGAAACACTTCATCCTGAAGGTAAATATGTGGCTGGGGTTTCAGGTCAATATCTTTCTTTTAAAATTAGTATGTAGGTGCATTCAGAACTCCATTCCAAATATGAAAAGAAACTGACCTTTAAAACTATGGTTGCACATATTTAATTGCAAGATTACACTTCATTTGTGCTAGCATATGCAGCAGTTACAACAGTATTTCAAAAGGCAGGTCTTTCACTTGGGTGCTTCAGAATCTCTAAATATAACCAAATTGTCCTAGAAAGAATCGCCTTAAATGCCTTCCCATGTAATTTAATTGCTTCTAAGGAAAACAAGGTCCTTTGCACATATTTCCAAAATTGCTGGCTTTAAAATAAGTAATTAAGATGATATACCAAATGTTAGGTATTTTCAAGTCGGAAACCACCATGATTTCACTTTTCTAAGCATCACTGCATTCTTTTTGCATGGCAAAACTTTGATTTACAGCTTGGAAAAATAGACTTCCTAAATATATTGTTACCATATTTTCACTGCAATGAGGAAAGGAAAGATGATGCAAGTACCAGTTTCTGATCCAAACTTTCAAGTTTTCTCCTATCTTCATGATAGACAAAACTTTTCCTGTGTAAGGTAGATTCTTCATGTTTTAGAGACTATTCATCTGGTAAGAAATAGGGACCAATACGACAGATGTGCGTAAGTTTGTAAAATTGCACCTGTAAGTGAAGGAGCTAGGAAAGAGACAAGGAAACAGCATTCAAAGAAGAAAAGATCTGCCAGTGTTAATTAATGATTAAGTGAACAGCAAATGCAGGCAACAGTACCTTTACAGAAAACATTCAATGAGCGCAGAAAGAACACAGAAACATTACCCAGGCATTCGAAAATGTAATAAAGGCAGACCTCTGCTGAACCTGGAAATGAAGAAGAGATGCAGAAAGCTAAAGCATGGCTCCTACATTTACAGCTGAAGCGAAGCTAAAGCTTAAGTAAATTCTATTCTCATGTAAATAAAGCAGAAGAACTCTTGACAATGGACTCAGAAAAAGATGAGGCCGTCAGTGCTGCCTTGGCTTTTGTCCTTAGTGGAAATGTTGCCTCTGAAATGTTTCAGGTTCACATTGCCTAGTAGCAGAGTCTAAAGGATTACAGTACTATTCGTGAGATAGGAAGATGAATTCAGGGATAATGCAGCAAACTGGATATACACAGGTTCAAGGGAGTTGATAGTAAGGGCACCAAGAGAACTAAGCAATTTCTACTAGACTACTCCCTGTCATCTCTGAGAGATCATGGTAGACTTTCCCAAAAGCAAGGAAAGAAATGTTAAGTGTATTTTCCAGAGAAAGCAGGAAAATAACTTTAGCTTAAACTATTAAAAACTGATCTCTCACACCTTTGGTTTGAGGAAACTTGGAAATAGTGACACAAAATGCTTGCAGGAGAACAAGTAAAAAGTGTATTACATAATTACTTCTGGCCATTCACAGATTACTTAGATACTGCAACAATGTTTTCCTCTATTAACTGAAACGTAAACTCATCAGTTTGGCTATGTTACACATTAGTAAACTCAGAGCTCTCTTACCTGCTCTTTAAGCTGAAAAATAATTGAACTCTAAAATGAAATGCTGTTTCACTGTGGCTTAAGTTAATTTTTTCCCTGTTAGTTTCAAGATACTCCTTAGAGAAACACTAAAAAGTGTGAAAGGTGTACTATAATCTCATAGTGTGGGGTTTTTTCTGATGAATCAAGTTTGCAGCTGATACCGAAACCACTGAAGAAGGACAAAAATAAGAGCTCCTAAAAGCACATAAGTAGCAAAAGGTAGACTAGGAAAATGTAAGCCTGCTGCTGAACAAGGTAGAGGCCTTAGCAACACAGGAAAAAGAAAAGGATCTTTGTATTCAAGGTATTGGATTCTCTCTTTGCCTCTTTGCCCCTAACTTTACCAATAATAATAGGAAGATGTAGTCTTGGTAGAAGAGTATCAGGCCAACAAATACTCAAGTCTTATATAAGTCTGAGGGTCTTGGTGAAATGCAACCGCAAGCACCAAGGGAAGCAGGTGATGTTACTGCAAGGCCACGCTCCATAACCCTAGACTGGCCATGGCCACGGAGGCATGCCTGAGGATTAAAGAAAAGCAAAAGGTGCTCCTGGCTTCAAGAAGGGCAAGAAAGTGGACCCAGGAAACTACAGTTCTGGCAGCCTCACCTCAATACCGGGGAAGGCGAGGGAGAAGCTAATTCTGGAAACTATTTCCAGGCACATGAAAGACAAGAAGGTGATAAGGAGTAGCTGACATGCACTCATGGAGATGAAGACTTTCTTGACCAACGTGATAAACTTCAACGACTGAATTATTAGCTTGGTAGACCAGAAAAAAGCAGTGGATATTTTCTGTCTGGACTTCAGGTAGGTTTTAACACTGTCTCCAGAGTGTCAGAAATTAATACGATAGACTGAAATTTTATTGTGAAATTTATTTACTTTTCAAATATTCTGGACATTTTTTTATTATATTATTTTTCAATACTTGTAATACTTCTGAACCATCTGACATTTATGACAGTGCATGATTTAAGAGGTAATTGTGATAAAGATTTGATGACAGCTTATTTGGATATAGTGTCATTTATTTATTTTTTTAATCTGGTATTATTTATTTATTAATCACAGTCAATTAAGGGGGAAAAAAGAATTCCATTATATATCATCTAATGACTGTCAAACTGTCTTAATTTTTTCAAGAAAAGTCACTTAACTGTGAAAATATATTTTTTATTATTTTGATCTCAAAGAATTTTCCAAAATATGAAAATAATATGAAAATTTGAAACTTAACAAAATCTGAGCATGTATTTCTTTATTTAAAAAAAAAAAAAAAAAGAAAAGGCAGTTTTCAAAGTTTCTTTATTCACTATTTTTTTTGTTCCAAAAGCAGATGTATCTGTATAGCTGATCAAGACAGTCAACAGTTAACTGATCCACCTGAAAAATTAACAATTTTTGCTTTCTTTCCTGAGTTAGTTTTCAAAGTATTCCCTGATCTAATGCTAAATATGACATGGCAGAGCAAGATAAGGGATTGAAAGAGGAATTGAATTCCACTGAAATGGAAAATAAGGATAAGAGATGTTCAAAACAACTGAAGCCATAATTTCACTCTTGCAGAACAACCTGGAGAACACAGCAGAGACAGCAACAGGCACTATTGCCCCAATTAGAACAAAGTGTGGAAAGATCAATTGTGCAGAGAACCTGGTCCGATACTAAAAAGAGACTTTTGATATCTAATCCAGAATTTTATACTACAGAGTTCAAAAATCGTTAAGTTTTACCTATGCAGCAAATACCCAGGTACCTTCTTCTTTATTCAGTGTTACATACAATGCCTTGTTTTGGCAAGGGGCTCAGTGTTTCCTGTGAGGTGAAAAAAGTTCTTTCCCCACTGAAATCAGGGATGCAAGGCGGTTCCATACTCACACACTCAGATTCACTGGAATCATTGTTTTTACCTAAACATTCATGAATATACACATACACACAATACACCCAGGAGTATAAACACAAAACATCTGGAAACTGTTCAGAATATTCTAATCTGAAATTTTATTTAGCAATGAATTAAGATAATAGCAGTGTACCTCATTGACATCTATCCATTGTGTTTTTAATAGGATTTAGGAAAAATACTGTGTAAGATATGCAATTGTGGTGAATACTATCAAGGTCATATATGTTCTACATATTGTAAAAGATGGTTTGTCATAGTTCATGACAGAAGGCATTAATTAAGCTTCTCATTATTTCAGCCTATATAATATGATATCAAAGGAAATGGAACACAGATATTTAATTTTTTTTTTCAAATTACTAGTAGTCTTAAGTGCATGCTAACAACAGAATTTTTTTTCTGGCTGGCTACTGTATAATATTGATGGGAAAATTATCACTAATTTAGTTATCCATTTGCATTATGCAGCACATGAATTAGAGAATGCAAATGCATCATTTAGAATTACATACTAAGGAAGTTCTAGGACTTTAAAATAACCATATGAAAGATGAACAAATAATTTTTAATATTTTTCAAAAATATCCTTTCTGATTGTAAATATTTTCAAAATGCTAGGACCTCATCAAATAAGTATAAATGATTCAGATGAAACATATTTTATAAAAAAATGCAAATGAAAATAAAAGATGGTGGGAAAAAAAAAAAGATGGGGGAACAAAAATATGGAAAAGAGCACTTCAAGTGTACGTATGCTTTATAACATAGTAAAAAAAAAATACAACAATATTTACACAGAATCACAGAATCATTAAGGTTGGAAAGTGCTCCAAGATCATCAAGCCCAACTGTTAACCTAACACCACTGTGTTTACCACTAAAGCATATCCTCACGTCCCACATCCACACACCTTTAGAACACTTCCCCCACATGCAGCCATCTCTGCTGTCAGAAGCCAAATTGTCACTACAGCAAATAGTGACACTTTTTAGCTTTAGCAAATGATCCACATCTATTTCTGTTTACTCAGTGAACCAGCAAATATTGGCGCTCACACTAGCTTTTCAGTAACTAGCATTTGGTAAGTATAAATAACTAAGCTGTATCGATTGTGATGATATTTCTAACACAGAAATCTCCCATTTGAGGAAGATATATAAAAATATGCAGAGAAAAAATGAGCAAAACATAACAATCTATGTTTCTGGATTCATAAAAAAAAAGATGCATTAATATGAAAGATTTAAGTATATATGTTACATATACTTATATATATATACTTTAAGTATATATGTTATAGATTATAATTTTGTAGAAGAAGAAGAACACTGGTACATATAAATTAGAATTTTGCAGGAGCGTATGAGAAGCTTGATCACCAAGAAGGCAAGGGACTTTTACAGAGGAGGCATTCAAGTAACATAAATTTGAAAAACCAAGAACAAAAGAAATGGAAATATACATATTCTGATAATAAATTAGAAGAAATACTGGAAAACCCAAGGAAAACAGTACTAAAATGCAATTTTAAGGTCCTTCTTTTGAGAAAGTGATAGCATTAAAGCATTATGAATGAAGAACAAATATGGAAATACCATGGGATGTATTGCTACTTAAAAGTTTGGTAAAGTTTATTTTAAAAGTTTAAAACTGGCCTGATCATGATTTAAACCGTTCTATCACAGCAATCCCTTAAGATGCCATTTATTCACAAAAGTTGAAAAGAGCAGTGAATTACCTTAGTAGCAAAAACTTAATAAAAATTGTAAGCAATTACTCCTAAAATTAACTGCAAAAAAGAAAAATAAAGGTAAATGTAATTCCGAATTTTTTATTCATCGGCATATCTACTGAATATACTTAATCACTAAATCACGTTACTTCCGAGTCTGAATGATACCAGATTTTCAATGAGTAATGGACATAATCTGTTCTCACAAGTTCTTTACAACTCTTACACAGCGTATTAATTTTTATTTATTTTTTAATACTTCAGTTAAAGCATACAAAATGTCAAACACTCTCCAGATGTATCCTCAGAAACAAAACAAGTCTGGCATTGCAGCAGTCAGTGTCAATGCTTTAATTTTTAGCTTCATATTTTTCAGATTTTGTACTGCCTTGGTGTGTAACTCTGAACTTCATAGAAAGTGAAAGCAAATTCTTGTCACAGTTTAGTTAGACAGAACAATCATTTTCCAGCCTTAGAATCAAGGACGCCATTGCAGCTTCAGGCCCAGAAATCATAAACAATGGCAAATTGCAGAAATCAAACTGGGAGGATGTGACTTAAACTGAAGCTGTAACTGGACAATGAACCCTAATATGTAAATGGACCAAAATTTATAAAAGTGTGAAAACTCGTGACCCACTGTCCATCTTGGGTCTATCTTGGTGTAGCCATGGCCAGGCTCTTGTACTGCCCAAGGTGTATCCTTTGAAGGCCTTTTAATAAATATCTACTTTATTCCTTTAACTCTGTCTAGCCTCTGTTCCAGGTCAGCCTCCCAAGGCATCAGTGTAACAAGCTGGATTTAGATGGGAGATATAATTATTTTTTTAGCTGGCTTTAACTGATTATTTACACCAGCTCCCATCTCACTTTGCTCCAAATATAATTTAAAATATTTGTTCTTATCTAACATCTTTATCATATGACACTACTGACCTTGGTGCTATTATGGACAGTAATACCAATACTTTCAGAGGAAAACATGATAGTTGTTGCTCCTCCTTTCACTCATGTCTTTGGTAGTGTCAACAAACCTTACACGTCTTAGCCTTGAAAATGTGCAATACAATACAATAATATACTTGCTTATGATATGAACTTCCTAACCTGGAATGTCTATGAGTTTAACATTACTCAGCTCACCCATAAGGTTGACATAGTTTGAATACAAAGAACATGAACAGCACAGAGAAAAGCAGCGAAACATTTTACAAAATACCCCAGCTACTCGTTCATCTACATATCACTAAGTTTTCATAGTGAGATCCTATGAAGAATGGATCAAGATCCCCATTATAAGATGTTGAAGGAGATA
This sequence comes from Polioptila caerulea, assembly GCA_013397295.1. NCBI lineage: Eukaryota > Metazoa > Chordata > Aves > Passeriformes > Certhiidae > Polioptila > Polioptila caerulea. The sequence goes on along the minus strand of VYXF01006526.1, from coordinate 923,626 downwards.
GAATTAGATTTTTGCATCATTCCTTTCCCTTGAAAATAGTTGCAGTATATATGAAAGGGTCCTTGATGTGTTCGTCCACCTCTAGCAAGTCGCAATACTTTCCCTAAAATATAGCACAGACACTAGTTTTCAGAATGTTTCTAAATAGCAGAGCTTCAGAAATAAATTAATCCATTAAGTAAAGAAAATAATAAGTTTGCAGTGGCATCTTTATCTTTCTCTTACACTCTTGTAACATTTCTTGGGAAATATTACAATTTCCTAGGAGTAGACTAAGGTATGGTTTAAAAAAACAATTTTAGTTTTACTATCAGTAGAGTATTTCCAAATTCCTCTAAATGAAACTTTGTTAAAACATATGATTTCTTGTTCCAAGAGAAGACATATTTTGTATACTATACTGACTGTGTATATTATTCTTTCAAGATTCACCTGACATTCAAAAGATTGTCTCAGTAACCAGTAGTGTGTTTTAACTGATGATCAGAAATGCTGGAGGGAAAGTAATCAAGTAAAACCTTTTATTTCTCTGACAAAATTTTTATAAAAGAAAAACTATTTGCTTTGGAACATGTAAAGGATTTTCTTTCAACGCAAATGAAAATTCCTTTATGAAGTCCATTAGCAGAAGAAAACGAAATAAAGAACAACATAATATGTCTGCAAAAGGAAGAATTTAATTCAAAGGTGCTTTTAGCCAAAAGCCATTTCATTAAACCAGGGCATAAAAAAACCCAAACAAACAAGTAAACAAAAAGCCCTCAGTTCTATCTCTTAGCAACTGGAATATTTTTATATGTGTTTGTGGGGGAAAAGTCTCTGGATTCCAATTCTATGCTTAATGCATATTCAAATATGACATGCAAAACACAATAATTTAAACACTATAAATAAAAAACTCACAAAACATACAATTTACAATTGTACCACATCTCACTTAACAAATAAAGCATATGGCTGTGAATCCTTTGGGGGAGAAATAATTGATACTGGCTGAGGAGTAAAAACACTTAGCTTTTGGATAAACCACAAAACCTCCTCCTAAGCTTCCTGGGATAAGGTATTTTAACTTGAACTAGTCTGGTGAAAAGGTACTGTGTTTATGTCCACTTGTCAGTGTCCTGGCTTCTCCCAAATGCCTGATGGCATTGACTGCTCTAATTTCACCTCCTGTGAGACAGTCTCATTGGCTCCCTAGACCAGACTAACTTTGAACTATAAGTTTTCATCTCTGCTTGTGTTATTCAGTCAATAGGTTGCTCGGGACTGTGAACATAGGCCGCTTGATACTTTGGGGTGATCCATCTACTTTTACACTTTTTATGCTGATGAGATGAAAAACTAATTAAATTTTATAAATTTATAGTACAAATCCAATGCTTAGGTACTTTTTTAATTTACCCTTTTAAGTTCATGAAAATATCTGTTTATCTTAATACTTGGAAATTTTTGGTATTTGCTTTATTTTTATTTCAGATGAAAAAACAAATTTCAGATGATATGGAGGAACTGACACAATTCATATGCACTTCTGATTACTATTTATGAGTCTTTTAGTGACTAAAGTGATCTAAAACTCCAAACCAAAGAAAAAATAAACCAGCCAATCTGAAATTATTGCAAGTTGCAATATTCAAATATTTATTAATTTTATGCTTGATATTTTGTGGTAACTAAGTCTTAAAAAAGCTATAGTCCTGGTCTTTCAACCAAAAGAGCTCTCATGGACTCCATTTATTCTAGATCAGTGATCAACCTGTGAGTCATGGCTACAATATTAATTTCTACATGAGTTTACCTGCTTGTGTCTCCTTTGCTTGGGAAAGTCACTGTAGTAAAATGTTGAGCTGCTGTCATGGTGCTTCACCACGGTTTGATACTGCCAGCTCTTACGTACCGCAGATTACTGAAGAGAGCAAACAGAGCTGTGAAGTAGGTGAGTATGTTGAACTTATAGTAGTTGGTACCAAAGCAGTTCAGTGTTATGAGAGTGACAATTAGATATAAAATGATATGCACTTAGGCAATTTACTTAAATGGAAACTCTTAACGCAGTAATTTGTGAATTAGATCATTATTAATGTCTTTTTGGTATAATTTTTAGAAAAATATTTCAAAAAGTGAATTGTGTTAGGAATGTTCTTAAGAAGATAATTATTGTAAAAAATCATTCAATACAATTGCATTGAGATGTGAGTGTATGAGAATAAAGCTGTGAATGCAAAAAAAAAAAATCTTTCTATGTATAAAATATCCCAGAAATGTTGAACAAATAAATTAAATTCAAATATTTCTTCCATATTTTTACCATCAGAGTTCAAAGAGCCTTTTTGTTCATGTGAAATTTGCTGTGTACAAAAATATCTGTCAGACGAAATTAATTTATTTAGAAAATTACATTGAATGGAAGGTAACAAAACTTTGAAAAGTCACACACATAATGCTATAGTAATTTTTGTCAACAATGGGCTTCACTATCATTTATCAATTCAGTAGCTTACACTTTTCTTTACCAATTCAATGCAAAAGAAGAAGAGACGTCTTAAAAAACCCATATAGAACTATTTTGGAGAGCAGAACTATTTCATTTTGTAAGGATATTTTAGTGAAAATGAACTAACCTTTCTGACAACTTGCTACTGACTTTTAATTATTGTTATAAACTGAAATTTAACAAAATAATCAAAAAACTGATTTAAAAAAATATATTTTATGAGACCAGAAGGAATTAAGATAACAAGGTAATTACAAATTTATTTGTTAAGAGAGTTTTAATGTTCTAATAAATATAAAATAAATGCTGCTTTACACAAACATATGCATACAAATGCATCCTTGCTTATTCTCAGACAAATCATTATTCTATAAGTTCAAAAGCTACATCAAGAATAAAGCTATATGGTTATTTTTTTTACTTTAGAAAAACTCTACAGAGTCCCAAATTGAAAACAAAATAGAATTAGACAAAATTAAACAGGTGAACTTCGTGGGAATACCCTCTCTACTACTGGAGATGAGTAAACACTCCAAATGCACTGCTTTCAAACTGAGTTCTTTGTTTCATGCCCTTTGTATCCACCCTGCAAGGAGTTGCAGATAAATGTGAAACAATCCCCCTTCAAATTTTTCTCCTTGCAAAATCAGTTCTGAAAAAAAACATGAAGGATTTAGAAACTGACGGAACTGATAAACTGTCTGTTCGTGGTTTGGACAGGTGTACTCTTTGCTGGTGAAAAACACTGGCTTCATGGCCAGGTCCAGACAGTGCCCATGAATGCTGTTAAACCCAGCTGGTCTTCCCCAGGGCTCAGTACTGGGGCCAGTTCTGTTCCAAATCATTTTTGACAATTTGAAGGAGAGGATGGGGAGGATATTTACTGTATCCTCAGTAATTTGACAGACGTCAAGTTGGGTGGGAGAGCTGTTCTAATGGAAGGTAGGAAGGCTCTGCAGAGGGATCTGGACAGGCCGAATGGCTGGGCTGAGGAGAGCTGCATGAGGTTCCACAGGTCCTGCACTTGTGTCACAACAATGCCATGTATCCCTACAGGCTCGAGCAAGGGTGGTTTAAGCTGCTCAGCAGAAAGGGACATGGGGTCTGTTTGACAGCCAGTTGGATATGGGCCAGTAGTGTGCCCAGGTGGCCAAGAATGCCAATGGCATCCTGGCCTGTGTCAGTGCACTCAGCACTGGTGAGGCTGCACCTCAAGTAATGTGTCCTGTTCTGGGTCACTCACTTCAAAAGGACATTGAGGGGCTGGAGCAAGTCCAGACAAGGGCAACAACGTTGATGAAGGGTCTGGAGCACAGGTCTTCTGAGGAGCAGCTGCAGAAGCTGGGGTTGCTTATACAGGAGCAGAATAGGCTCGGGAAAGACCTCATCGCTTTCTATGACCACCTGAAAAGAGGTTGTAGCCAAGTGGGGGGTAGTCTCTTTTCACATGTCTCAAGTGACAGAACAAGAGGAAAAGTTCTTAAATTGCACCAGGTGAGTTTCAGATTAGATATCAGAAAACAATTCCACACGAAGAGTGGTTAGGCTTTGGAATAAGTTGCCAGAGAGCTGGTGGAGTCTCCACCTCTGTAAGTGTTCGGGAAGTATCAGCATAATATGGTTTGAGTGTTCATGATGGCGTTGGGTTGATGATCTTGAATGCCTCTTACAACCCTGATGATTCTGTGATTTAATACATGTATACATTGGTTAGATGCATAGAAAGGATTGTAAGCACACTCTTACTCTTAGTTTCAGATAACTGTGCTTTGACAGTAATAAAAAAAAAAATAGTTGAAAAAAAACCCTCCCAAACCAAACCACAAAGGTCAGGAAAGTCATATCAATCTCATTTCTGTCTCATAATTTTACAAAAACCATAGTAGTGGGCTCACTGGACAATCAAGTATTGGGCTGCTGTGTGATCAGTGAATTTTGGAAACACAAAAAATCTATCTGCACACAGTTAGACATTCAGCTGGAATATAAACAGGCTTAATTAATGTCTTGACAAAAAAGAAAAATCCTTGATTTTTTTTTTTTTGGGGGGGGGGAGGTGGATTCTAGGGCTTTGTATGGAATATAATGCCATGAATTTGTGCAGCAGCCTCTGACAAGAGTTTTTAACATATTGTCAGTAGGTTTGAGTGCCTCTTATTTTTCTATTTCAATGTTCTTTGGGATTTAAATGGCAGTTGCTTTGGATATTCAGCAGGGAAAACAAACCAAAAATCAAAGTAAGCAAAATAAGAAAAGAACTCTACCCTCCCTGTAACAAAAGAAAACAAAACACACCTCACAAAGGAGTTCCATCTTTTGTCTTTGGCCAGATTTCACAAAGGTATAAGGCTGTTCAAACCATCAAAATCAAGGGAAAAAAGTGTTCAAAACTTGTATTCCCTGCAAAACAAAATGGGAGAAAAATAACCTCTCTCCTATCAAAACAACTACTGCAATAAATTTGCAGAAAGCAACAAAAAAAAGGGTTTGTATTTTATAATAAAAAATTCAATGAGAATCTAAAACTTTTATCTAAGATCTACAACTTACTGCCTTAACATGAATTTTCATCTACAACAAGCTCCAAATTCATACTGCCATTTCAGGGTGGTTTGGGGTTTTTTTTTTTTTTTGGGGTTTTTTTTTTTTTTTGGGGTTTTTTTTTTTTTTTGGGGTTTTTTTTGTTTGTTTGTTTGGGGTTTTTTGTTTTGTTTATTTCTTTGTTTGGGTTTGGTTTTTGTTTTTTTGGGGGGAGGTCTTTTTTTTTGGTTGGTCAGGTCTTTGGGGTGTTTTTGAGGTGTTTTTTTTGGTGTTTTGTTTTGGGTTTTTTTGTTTGGTTGGGTTTCTTCTTCTTTTTGTTTTGTTTTTTTTTTACCCCCTTAGGGATTCTATAACCGTTTTGACAGTAACCTTCCCTTTTAAGTATTTTATTAGCAAATAACAATAAAAAATAATATTAAATGTATAATTTTAAATTTTTAAGTCAGTTCCATTAGACTCTTTCAAAGGCATGAGTCATAATTTCTGCATATTTGGGACTGTAATGCTTCAGAATTCTCCATGACTATTTAACACTGCACATTATATTAATATACTTAACTTTGTTTCTATTCAAGTCTTTTAGATAATCTCATTCTTCTTGGTTTACATTTCTTTCTGTATAAAACCTTCCAGATCTGTTTCACTAGAAGATTTTCTTAGTGCATCCCTTTTTTGTGTGTGTGTAAAGACTGATGAAAACATTTAATGAAATTATTCCCATTTATTTCCAAAACTGCATGAATACCCCTTTCACTCTGTGAATCTACAGAAGTGAACCTTTTGCAACTTTTTTTTTTCCAAAAATCAATCTGATTAGTCTGAAGGAAATTAGATATTGACTAAAATGCAAAAACTGCAGCCTCCATGAAAAGACATCACTAGCCTTGAAATGTGTATGACATATTACTTATTCTCTTCCTGTGTTCAGTCAGATAACACTTTATTTTGGGTCTCAGAGACTGTTTATCATAAGGAAGTTTAACTAAAATGGTTTTGTTAAAATGTATTTTCTTCCTAAAATATTGAATACTGAAAATATTATGCATTTTTAAAATTTAACTTCTAATATTTTTCCACTAAATTTGTGGGTCCACTGCATTTTTTTGTTTTTCTTTTAAACTTAATTGTCGCCTGGAAAATACCACTCTACAGAAGAACCATTATTTAAATTTAAGTTTACAGTCACCCTTTTCTTCATATTTTTATTTCCTCTTCTCCATGGCAATTTTGTTTGTGAAAGCTATAATTATATATACATTTGAATAAAATTGAAAAACTGGGGAAAAAAGATGGGTTACCTTTGTACTTTGTACTTCAGGGATTTGTGTGAAACCTCCTTCCAACAGCCAACATACCACAAGGCAGTAATTTCTCCATCTTTCTTCCCATCTGCTTTTAGTGAAATATTTATTAGGAACAAACACCTCTTTCAACACAAGCACAGAGATTCATGAAAATCTTGTTTTAGCCACCTGAATGCCAAAATTATGTTTTCAATTCCAAATGATATAATTTAAAGTAAAATTGCCTTTCCTGGATTTTCTGAGTTACTTTTTCAGGTTTATGAAGATGCCATGAATAAGTAAGTAGTTTTATTTTGTTAATAATAAATAATTTCTTATTTTGCCAGAGAAAATATGACAGACCAAGATAAAACAAAATTTTTATAAAAGCCATTTTGAGGACCTCTATCTGCAAGTGAAAAAAATAAAAATAACAAAACCAAAATCCACTTGATCTTGTTACAGCTTATATAGTCATAGTACTAAATTATTTCAGACTATTATATTAAATAACTTAAAATTTCTCACTGATCTGATTTGCTAGCACAGCACTCAGGATGTCAACAGCAGTATACATGGTGTATAGTTAAACAGTTCATAAAATCTATATATTTGTCTCCTTTTGAAAGTTCTATTTCTCTCTTAAAATAGAAAAGACCATATATGACAGTGACTCTGCCTTCTCTCATGTGAGCAATCCTTTAAAATGAAATCCTTAATTATAAAAAGAAACCACGCTAAATCATACTAAAAATAATTCTGGGTAAATTAGTTTCTTTTTTAAGAAAAAAAACCCTAACACATTTCCACCTAAATTTAAAACAAACAAACAAAAAGAATACACAGGCTCCTATTTACCTCTTCCTTAAATCAGCTGTAAATAAATGTTGACCATTTTGTGGTCACTGAAGAGAACAAAACAGTTTTCAACCTTCTGATTATTGTTAAGCTCTAAATGTTATTCTCATATAATTGGGTGATCAGGCAATAAGTCACTAATACAGTGTAATTTATAATTAACGTTCCGCTGTCAGACTAAATAGGACAGGTTTATCCTGACAGTTTGCTGGTTCAGGAGTACTGTTCAGCTACAGTGCTATCTATCACCAGAAATTTTTACTTAACCCTGGACAAATTTTCGTTGTCAGAGTAAGTTAGATGGGTTTTTCTCCCATTGTAGTCTTGTGTTCTATTATTCAGAATCGTACCCAGTTTAGAGGGCAAGTTGAAAATCTTACACATAGTAGAAGCTTCTCTTTTCCTTTCATATGCTTGTGGGTGTAATAGTAACAGAGAGAGGATATTCACAGCATCTATTTTAGTTTGTTGCCTAAATCAGAGTCTTAGTCTTCCTAAATTTCCTCCTCACAGTCATTGTGGTTAACGTAGGTAAGAAGCACTACCAAAATCAACAAATTAAGAAAAGAGATCAAATAAAACATATGGAAAAGTTAGGTTATAAAGACATGCATTGTAAGCAAGGGAGGCTATTGGCTAACAGCCATGGATGCAGAGGAAACTCGTGCTGGGCCAGCAGCCAGGGCACTGGAAAGGCAAGCTCAGGAAAACAACCACTCATATATACCTGCAGGTATTTAGGACTTGGTTTAATTCTTTTAGAAGAGGTGAATTCTTCCTTTCTTCAGTAATCACATGAGATGTCTGAAAAAAATAGGACATTCTGTGAATATACCAAACACATAGAATGAAAAATTGAGATCGCTGTATATTTCAGGGTGGGGGAGAAAAGCAGCTGAAAATAATAAACCTCCTAGAAGTTCAGTAAGACTTGCATAATGAGATTTTAATTGTTTTGTGGAAACCCTAGTGGTTTCATATAACAAAATTTGCAGTTTTGTTTAAAAAAACCCTGGCATAATGGTTTTGGGGTGGGGGTTTTTTTTTGTTGTTTTTTTGGAAGCTGCTTCACTAGGGATCCAGTACTTCTAGTAACAAACAACTAGTAAGGTTAATGGAAAATTCTCTTATAAACTATAGTGTATTTACTGATAATGCTGGTACTCTTTAAGACTGGTATGTTGAGCACTGCCCAAAACATTCTACCAATGTCTAATTAATTCATTGTTCTCCACATTGCTTAGCAGATTTTTGCAATATTGTCCACAAATTTCCTTGAGTTATTCAGGAATTGATAATGGTGTTGTTTGATTAATTCTCCCTAAATGTAAAACCCCATGCATTTGCATTTTCCTTATTTCCTTCATTTTCCTTCATCTTCTTTAGGGTTTTTGGAGGGGAGGCATGGAGGGAGGAGAGTTTATGTGATGAAAGCAGTCAGCTGCATCATGTTTGGTTTCATTGTAAGCTGGTTTAACTCCATAAGAAAATGAAGACCCACACTGCTGCTCACTTACTCCCAAAACCCTTCAGGACAAGGGAAATGAAACACAAGGGTAAAAGTGAGAAAACTCATGGGTCAAGATAAGAACAGTATAATAATTACAATAAAACAAAACCTGTGAATGAGAAGCAAAAAACGGAGAGAAAGAAAACCCAAGAAAGATGAGCAATGCAAGTGAAAACAATTGCTCTGGACCGAAGGACTGAAGCCCAGCCAGGCCCTGAGCAGCCCTTGCCCCAGCCAGCCTTGCCCCAGTCTTTTATGCTGAGCATGGACCGCAGGGTGTGGGCTCTGCCTTGTGACGCTTGGGGCCAGCTGTCCCAGCTGTGTCCCCTCCAAACCCCTTGTACGCCCCTAACTGGGTGGAGTGAGAGGCAGAAAAGTCCAAAACACTGTTTAAGCACTGAATAGCAATGACTGAAACATCCCTGAATTATCAACAGTGTTTCAGCTCAAATCCAACCACGGCTTCATACTAGGTGCTGAGCAGAATACTAACTCTAACCCAGCCTAAAGCAGCACATATTCTGATACTGAAAAACTTAGCATTGTGAACAGAAACCCACAAACATGCTACTTAAAATTAAAAGGCTTGCATTTTGGAGAAAATGATCTTTTACTTATATAACAGTCCCAAAATAGAATGAATATTATTGTAGATAAATGAAGCAATTTCTTATTAATATATGGTCCTAATACTTTGTAAAACAGTGGAAAACTTATGACTACCCTGTGAGATAGAGTAAGTTTAACTCTATTAGTGCCTAACTTTATTTCTTTTGCAAAAATATTGATATAATTCAGGAAGAAATAGGAAGTAATATTAGACCATGAAGGGTGTGTAGTGTTCATAAACCATGGTAGTTTACTTTTCACCACCCCTTGACATAAAAAGTTAAATCCACAACTACAAATTTAAAGTTAAGACATCTCAATATCACTGAAATGAGATAATATGAAGTCTAGTTCCAGAAAGAGAATATTCTGCAGGAATGAAATATCATCTGCAAAATCTGGTTTTATTCAACATTCTCCTTTTGAGAATGCTTTAGTATTTTTTATGGTGTTCTTTACTNCAAAATACTTTGAGATTTCAGCTCATTATTGATGTTTATCCATGAGAAGTATGTAGTAAAGATCCAGACAACCTAGTAGTCACTGTATAACCATAAACTTTTGAGTCAATTAAGGCTAGGGGAAGCTGTACTTCAACTTAAATCTTTAGTTGAAAATCAGTGAGCTGTATGCCCATATTGTAGGAAGGAAGCTGATGTATGCTGACTCTGAATCTGCTCTTAGATGCTTTAATGGATGTACCACACACTGTAGGAAGAGATACATTTCAAATGTTCATGGCATTTTTTCATAGGGTATTGACTTGAGTGTTAGTGTCAATTTATGTTTCACAATATAAGAAGGCTTATGAAAAATCAGCAAATCTTAAGCTTGCCCACTGTATGCTTGGGGTTTTTTTTCATAATTATCAGATGTATATTCTCTACCTCCATAGAAAATTTGCTGTGATGAGAAAGATTGTTTTGCCACTGAAAGATCAATAATGTGCTTGGATTTTAGAGCAGTTTTTCATTCTATTTCTAAGTGGCTACATTTGTACATAATGCAGAATCATGACCTTTTACTAAGTAAATTTGGAGCTCTTCTATTTTTCTCCAGAGTTTTTAAGCAAATATTTGTGATATTGAGTATTCAGATTTGCTTATTTATGTGATCTTGTCTGGGTAACTCTGCATTTATTTTTGATAACTGAGTGTTTGCTAGAAAATGTAGATATTTCTCTGATAAATATAGCTCTTTTAAATACATTTCACATAGTAAGCATTGTTACTTAGGTTGTCGCATTTTTTCTCCCCACTTCAGAAAAAACAGATGTCAAAGGGATTTTTTCTGTTTAACTTTTACCATCTAATCCTAAAATAAACGTCTATAATCATAATGCCCAGAATTTCAAAGACACCAAATGAGAGTTTATTTAAAATACACACACATACACACACTTTTCAATGGAAAGCACTGCTTTAAACTGAGATGTTGTAAACTAACGGCATTCCCTTTAAAATGTGAATTCAAAAACACTGGGACTATTTTTATTTTTTTTTAGGAAATCTATTTTTCTTTCCCCTTCTATAAACATAAAAATATTTTATCCAGAATTAATTTTTTTTCAACAAATTAAGTCATGGAATTTTTAGACTAATATATTTTATTCTCTTGTTTTTGTTAAAATACAAGGGCCATAAACTAGTCTTTTACTGACTTGATTCAAGGAGAGTTGGTAACTCATATCATAGGATCATAGAATCATTGAATCATTTCATTTGGAAAATAAGATAAAGATCATCAAGTCCAACTGCCAACCTAGCTCTACTGAGACCCCACTAAACCATGTTCCCAGGTGTCACATCTTGACCTGTCTACTTTGTACTTATTTTCCTTAGTTCTCAGAAACTACAGTCTAGAATTCTGTATTATTTTGAAGTATTTCTTGATTTCCAACTTTTAGAAGGACCTGCATTTTTTGGTTAAGAAATCTCTTTTGATTTCTTAATCCAAAAGTGTATGTCATTCTAAAAGATGGAAATCAAGAAATACTTCACAGGAATACAGATTTCTTAACCAAAAAATCTTACAATTAACTGCCCCCATGTGATTTAGTGAAATAGAGACACCAGAAGTTGGTCTCTGAAGGTCCATCCAATTCTATATACCACTACTGGCACATTACATAAACCATCAAAAAATTCTAGGGAAAACAGACATTTTTGGAGCTGAAAATCTGTCTAATCTTAAGCCTAAGAGTATATGTTTTGATATTATAAAAATATTCTCTCAGTATTAAGTCAATCTAAAACTTCATAGCACTCTTTTGACAGTGGCCAATAGTAGATTTTTGGAGAAAGAAGAATGAGTAAGAAGAGTATAGAATGATCTAAAGATATCATCAAGCTTTAATTCCTTCCAGGTTTTTAGCATTAATGTAGCATTTATCTCTCCAAATTCAAATAGTTAATATTTTGATTTTGTATTATCCTTTCTTATTAATATGGAGGAGAATTTTCATGTGACTGATTTTTTTCTGTCCTTTTAAAGGCTGAAGTTTTGCTAGATGCTTCCATGATGAAGGACCAGGCTTGCTTTATTTATTTCAGAATGAGATATTTGTTAGAAATATGCTTCTGTTTCAATTTGCTCACTTTGACCTGGACTGCATTTTGAAAAAAATACTGTGTGTAGTTCGACAACTGTGTGTCTGTCTGTAATTCATGAAAGGGCATAGTGAGATCAAGCATAGATATGGTCCAGAAAGTTTCATGACAAAATGATAAAATACTGCTCAGTTCAGTAGTTATAGTTGTGAGGACTAAGATTATCAGTGCTGCAATTATCTGGAATAAGCTTGTCTTCTCTTAAAATATGATACTAGGAATTGTATATGTAGTATTTACCTTCTTACAGAAAAATGTAATCCCCTTGCAATCATTAATGTTACAATCTTCAAAATATCCAGAAAAGGTTGGGAAATATTATTATAAACAATAAGAGAAGCTCACATGCAGAAAAAGTAAATCTCTTTGGGTAAAATAAAATAAAAAAATAAATAAATAAAATATATATTTGGGTATGCAAAAAATGTAAAATAGGGCAAAGTGGTCTGTAAGAGCACAATGCCTTGTCTGGCAAGGTTTTGAAAGTTAGCAGGGACTAAGGCAAGTACAATACACTGAGAGTGCATAAGCTTGAAGTGCCTTTTTGGTTAGAGGCAACTGATTTACTGTCTGAGTTTTTTGTTTGCTTCTTTGTTTGTTTTAAGAAGACTGGAAACAGGAGAGGAGGAGAGCACTTACATTCACTTTTTCCATGGTCACATGAGTCAGCAGCTCTGGCCTCCCTTTTCAGTTGAGCCTTGTTAGTCTGCAGGAACATATTCTAGCTACTAGATTACTGAGCCAGAGAGTGCAAGGCAGCACTGTGATCTGTGCACTACTCCAGACTTTGTATGAAACCTTGGATAAAAGTAGAAATTATTTCAAAATGAGAAACCATGTTTTGACTCTTCTAACAAAATAGCCAAAATATTAAATTTCACAGATACTTCTTGTCCTGTTTCCCCCTGTAAGGCACTTACCCCAACTGAAAAGCAGCCTAGCCTTTACAGTGGGAAATGAGAGCACCCTTCAATGCACTCTTCTGCCAAAGCAGAAGCAATATCTCCTGGCCTTCATTGCAACAAGACAAGTGCAAACTTAAAATACCTTCTGACCTCTTAGTGCCTAAATGCATTTGAATAACCCTCTGGGTCTCAGATGCCTATCTTGTACTTTAGATGCCTAAGTGCATTTTTGGATCTCACAACTACTATTTATTGATTTCAACAGTACTTAAATGCTCTGGTGCTTTTAAAATTCTATTCATCTTCTATCTGTATTTTTAGAGAGCTATTGCTTTTAAAACCCATCACACAGCAAAAAAATCTGAACCTGGACTAGCTGAATCATAGGATGGCCAATCCAATCAATGATGTGGACTTCCTCACTAATCATGCATCTTCTAATGTCCATACAGTTAAATAATAAAAGTCTATTCCAATAGCTTGAGTAAGTCCATACACTTAATTTAATAAGCCCAGTGAACCAAAATGGCAATTGATGAAAATAACTATTTTACACTATATATCCTGTTTTTATTTCCAGATATTTTAATTTCTTTTTCATGTATACAATATTTCTTTTTATATTTTTTTTTCTCAAAGGAACTATTAGACTTAATTTAGAATTTATGGAAATACAGCCAGTGTCTATTCACTCAGTTTTATGGTAGCAAAAAGGTACTGATCCTTCTAGGAGAATGTATTTAAAAATTCAATTAATATATATTAGGGTAAATTTTTTTATGGTTAAAAATGTATTTTTCACTGTAGAGGTGGCAATAACAACAGCAACAACCCTGGGTTTTTTGGTGAAAAAAAAAAAAAAAAAGTTATTTTAAACAAGGTTAGGTAACGCATGAAATATCTATCTAATTTATGATGGTTATTTTGCCCAGAAACAAAATCCCCAAACCCTCAGAAATCCCATAAAGCCTTCCTATAAGGATTTCCTTTAAGGGAAATCCCTTCTTATAAGGATGGTTTCACCTACACTGCATTTCAAAAGAAGAGCAAACAGGAAAATATTTATCCACAAAACATGCAAGAACACCATGTACAGTAAGTAGTCTTGGAACCCCTCTGTTACATGAAAGTTGAAAATGATTGAAAAAGAACAGCAAAAGTCAAAATGGTCCAAGAAGAAAGAAAAAGCTGAGGAAGTTTTAATAGCAAACTACACACTTGTCATGGAAATTGGTATATTTTTTGCCCCTACTTTCTAAAAATAAGAGAAACAAAAGTATGAAAGGAAAGAGGGAAGAATGCAAGATTGAAAGAGAGAGAGAAGAGAAGATCGTCAGTCCTGGGTCCAGACCACCTGGCCTTTGTGGGGGTACCTTTTCACAGGTAAGTTTACCCCTGGGCTTAGGTTCCTCACTGTTTGTGTAAATGAGTTAGCATGTGCAGTCCATTCTTCTGGACCTTTCTGGAAATTGGCTGTGAGGATTTGAGGCTCTCTTGTTGGTCTTGTTTGCCCTCTATGGGTCTTGACCTCTCCTTGATCCCATTCCTGCCCTTCCACTGTTCCATATTATGCAGTCTCCATTGACCAGAACATGGAAGTTTGCCTCAGAAAAATGTTGCCTTACCTCCCCTTTGCAGCCACATCCTGTTCTAACTTACCTACTGGAATAGCTCTCATTGTTTGAGGCAGAGCAACACATGAACTCCTCACTGTCCAGGTTTACTAGAGTTTCCCAGAGTAGCTGTGGATGCCCCTTTCAGGGAAGTGTTCAAAGCCAGGCTGGATGGGGCTCAGAGCAACCTGGTCTAGTGGAAAGTGTCTCTGCCCACAGGGTGTGGAGGGGTTAATACTCAAAGATCTCTAAGGTCCTTACTAACCCACACCAGTCTATGATTCTGTAAATGTATAGAAAGATTTTAAGGAAGATATCTTAAGTGGTTTGTAAAGATTCATAAAGGAAAAATGACTGAGACCTCAGGAGTGACATTCACACAAGACATATTAATTACAGATTTCTTGTCAATCGGTATTATGGTATGTTTAACAACAATATAAAAGGAGCAGATTGAACAAAGAAGAAAATATAGTGTTATACTGGACAAGGGGCAGCTTAAGAGACAGCAGAACCTTATTGAGTCGATACTAGCTGCATTTTATTTCCCTTCCTCTACAACATAACACATACTGCCTTTTTTTAAGGTACTGTGAGACAGATAGTCGAAAAAGTGAAAGACTACTTAGCCATTTCCAATAATGACGGCAAAAGTAAAGAATCATTTGGCAAAAATGTTCTTTTCCTGCTCTTACTTGCTATCTAGGTCAAGTAACTGGCATGTCAGCATAAGTAGTACCTTATGTCTCTTTTAACAAAGCAGATATATACAAACCAAACCACACTTCAGTTTATAACAAGGTAGAAGGTCTGTGTAGACATTCATTCTGTCCATTCTGCATCTCTATCTTTCATTGTTGCCTTTTTTTTTTTTTTTTTTTTTTTTCCCCAAGGTCTGGCTTGCTGCAAGATATTTCTGTGGAAGGAATTAAAATATAAACAATTTTTCTGCCTGTCTGTGACATAGCCTCTCAAACTGACAAAAGCTAACAGGTTTATCTGTGGGAAAAAAACTCTTCACAAAAATTACAATTTGTGCCTGCAGGTCAGAGGAAGCCTTTGTCTCCCTGTACAAGATACAAAGATGACACGATGACATTTATCTCCACAGGGCTTCTCTAACAATATTTTTAATGGAGAACAATATATTATACATCTCTAACAAAACACTAAACTGACTGCAGGTCTCAGAAAATGTTTTTCCAAAAGTGTGATACATTGCACAATACACTACAGACATTGAAACTACCCACATTAAGTTTTTGTTCAATTAAATTAGAATAGATTAGATGTCACTCATGAATTTTCTTCTGCTCTTCTACAGTAATTCATTTAATTGGCCTCAATGATCAACTCTGGGGTTTCTCATCTCCAGTGAATTTGTTCTGCCCAGGAGCAGAGTTTGCAAGAGATATATCAATTCTGAGCACTTGTCTTCAGTTCACTCCAGGTTCTCAAGTAATTACATGACTAGACATGCATTTCAGCAAAAGTAACCAAAAATACCCCTTCATCCAAACAACAAAAAAATATTACTTTAAAGTTCCTAATTAATTTCTATCTCTTCAGCAAGTCTTTAAATTTATTTCACATCAGATTGTTTTCCATCTGTTAACGTCCACAGTTAAAATAATATAATCAGCTACAATATTACAATTAGCACATGACATTTCTATTTGAAACCAGTGGATATACAGAGTTTACAGCAATAGTATATGACAGTATTGCTAGAAGTATGGATCAGTAGAAGACAAGGATAACACTGGGGTTTTGGTGGTTTTCTTTTTAAAATTCTATTTAAAGCAGAGCAGGATGGGCTCCCTCTCACAAGAGGAAGAAAAAGGAAGAAAATCATGCCTCTTTACAGCTAGACCCAGAAAGGCTAAAAAAGTATAGATGGATTTATATGTCTTTCCATTATATTCCTACAAGACCTCTTAGACTGGTCACAAAGTAAAAATGTTAATTACAGAACTCTCAACTGAATTTTATGAAAGGATTGATTGAACTAAATTTTTCGTGAAAATACAAAGTCCAAGTGTTTTTATGAAATAATTTTGAGACTGTTTAGGATAACAGTAAACATGGACCTTAATACCCAGAGACAGAGAAAGCAATCAGATCTAAGACAGCTGGCCAGAAGGTGAAAAGAATTTTTTAGTTGGGAGTCTCTGTTCTCAGGAAGCTCTTTAGACTCTGACATCTGTCAAAGGCACAAGAAAGCAAGATGCAAGCAATCAAGATTTCTGGGCTATCTTTCTGTACAAGTATCATGATGATGCACAGGGGAGTGGGTATGTACTCTAAGCAATCTTTAATGCCCTCCTAAACACATTTTTATATCCTGTACATATGCATGTTGGTTTGCTCTCTATATGAAAATCAGTACAGGAAATTCCCTTAAGTCTGTGAAAGAAAAGTATTTCTAAACTTATAATTTTCCAGTTTATACTAAAACACAATTTGTTTTATTGTTGCTCTCAACAGGAACAGAAAACTCTCCAAGTGAGACCTTTTCCTAACATGAATATTGGTCAATTGATTTAAGGGTTGATGGAATAGAGCAAAACAATTATTAGATATTTGAGGACTTAGGAATTCTGTTTTTATGTATTGACTTTTACTTCAATTTAAAAAATAGATTTGATAATTTGCTCCTGATTGAGAAATCTGCCAATGAACCAATTTGTACCTGCACCTGAATTTTCTTAATACTCTCAAAATAAAAGTTTCACAGCAATCTGCGGTGAATTGTCTGCTCATTGCAGGAACAAAGCAGTAACCATTACTTTCCTCATCTAACTTGTTGCATTTCAGAGCTTCAGCACTTTAATTTATGCCTGAACAGTACTTTAGAGACAAGCAAAGGGCCATCTAGAACAGATGAAACTAGGAAAGTCCTTCTAGAAGATCCAAACATATTTAACAGGCTGATGATATCTGGATTTAAGTTTGAGATCTGTGAGGAGAATATTTTGGAAGTTCTATTTTAAACCTAGATCCAGTATGGATCTCATCAAAGGCGTGAAGTTCTTCAGGAATAAACTGCTCCAGTTTATTCCATACTGCTCCAGGGTGTCCCCATGGGGTCACAACTCCTGTCATCAAGCAAGCCCTCTTCCAGCAAGGGCTTTACTCTCCACAGGCCCACAGGTCCTCCAAGGAGCCTGCTCCAGGGTGGCCTTCCATGGAGTCACAGCCTCTTTTGGATATCCATCTGTACTAGCATGGAGTCCTCCACAAATTGCTGGTGGACATCTGCTCCACTGCTGACTTCCACGCACTGCAGGGGAACCTGTGATACTTGAAGCACCCTCTTCCCTTCCCTCTTAACTCACCTTAGAGTCTAATGAGCTGTTTCTCGCATATTCTCATTTTTCTCTCCAGGTTACATTTGTGCAGGAGATTTTTCCCCTTCCTTAACTATGTAACCCCAGAGGCAGTGGTATTCCCACTGATGGGCTTGAGTTTGGCCAGAGACAGGTCCATCCTGGGGCTGGTTGGCGTTGGCTCTGTTGGATGTGGGGGAAGCTTCTGGCAACTTCTCTGAAAAGCCACCCTTACAGCATCCCACAACCAAAATCCTGCCATGGAAACCAAATAAATTCCAAACTCTCCTCTGTGAATCACATATTTAAGAACTATAATTAAAATATACATTTAACACACAATCTTCTTAAATTTCACAAACTTCACTCACACTGAAAAAAAAAAAATGGATTCCTCACACCAAAATCAAATTAATATCAAAACACAGAATCAAAATGGACAATTTACACTCGTTCCACCCCTTGTCCCGTCACCGAAACATGACAACTGAAATTTCCACGATCATTCCACTCTTCATTCTCTAGCTCCATTTAGTCCATATTTTACCCATTATCTCTCCTTATCCTGAATTTTTCAGGCCCTACACTGTTCACCAAAAGGAATCATGGTGGGTTGATCTCAGCTAGATGATAAAATGATCTGATGCCTGGACCATCTGCTTCCACTCCCTCCAAAATCTTCTTCTCCTTAAGAGATTAAAATGTATTTGCGGAGGCGTTCCTAAAAAAAATAAACAAATTTTTATGTGAGTTTTAAGCTCAAAATTTAGCATCAAAAGCCATCATGATCTGAAATGATAATCTGGAGTAAAGTGCCTTTTCTTGTGCAGGTTATTAACAAGGTATTGACAGACTGCTCTTGTATCAGCCTACTTATTCTTGGATTTCTTACTAACTTTCCTCACCCCTCAAACTTTGTGTCAGAGAAGATATAATATCTTGCACTTACTGCAAACCTGACATTAAAGCACTTAAGCCAACTCTAACTGACAACAGTGTGCTGCAGCACATTTAGAAATGCAGTCCTGTGCTAATAACCCACCTGGGTACAGCCATCCTCCTGGGTGTCTGCCTCATGCACTGGGCAGCTGTTATAGCACACCACTTCAAATAAAAATAGATTAAATATATACTACTGACATTGAAAATTAAATATGACTTCCAGAAGACATTATATTAAAATTCACCTAACAACAGCTGAATCCATATATTTCTGCTATGATAAAAGAATTCAATTTTGGATTAATTGATATTTTTCCTGTACAAAAACTTCAGGTGAATCTCTATGGCTGCCTGTATTTAGAACTTAGTCGTTATGGAAATTTTTTAAGGGTGGTAACATTGTTTTGCACCCTTCTGCAGATTCGATTTTATAAAACTCACAATTCAGGATTGAGTTTTATTCAAAGGGGAGAGTGGAACAAAGCTTTCCTTTCCTGTTCCCATATTCTTTTATTTTTCAATGGTGGAATGACTACCCTTAAATAAGATTAGGTTTGGGGAAATTACATGTAAAAAAGTTGTTTCTCAGATATGTTATTCATATTTCAGTAGAAAAGGTTGTTAGTTTCAGAAATTGTTTCAACTACTACAAATAGATACTTGAGCCAACTGCAAGTCTCATCTTATTGTACTTTGGTTTTTCAGGGAACGCCAAATTGGTTCCTACTTGTCTCACTAGATTTCTGACAGTACTGAAGGATAAACATACGTATGTATCAAATTCTTCACCGTTTAGCAAATGTCATAATCACAATTCCATTTTTTCCTCTAATTAAAAGGGAAAGTTGCTAATTTATTCAGTAATAAATTGAGGATATTTATTACAATTTTATTTGCATGATTATATTTGTATGCACATAGGTTGTTATTGTGTAATTTAAATATTTTAAATAAAATGCTTTTACAAATTCTAAAATTAGAACTTCTTTAAGAAAATACAAGAAAAATATAAATGCATCATTATGGACTATGATCCTATTTTCAAGGAATACTTAATTTCATTGAAATGTCATTTATAATATGAGAAATAAATGCTTTGTGGAATATGTTGAATTTCTTTGTTGGACTAGACTGTTTTAGACATCTTTGTTAGATAATAAAGTGTATTTTTCACATTTTTGTGTAGGATAGATATGTTCAGTTTGCCTTAAGTAATACACATCTCAAAATTATATGTGGCACATTGCCTTGCCTGAATGTATAGCAACAGAGGTTTTTTTCTAATGATAAAGAAACTTAGCAGAAAAGAGAAGAGAAAAAACTCTTGGCGAGAAAAATCCACTCAAAAACAACAGTGAAATTTAAAGCTGGGATGACTCTACTCTTCAATTCTTGGCAATGAGGATTTTATGCTCTGGTCAAAAAAAGTAAGATCAAAAGACAGCAACCTATTAAGAGGAGAACCCTACAGTGAGACAGAAGCTGTCAGCTTCTTGAGGCTGACATGGGCATACTGACAAGGAAGATTTACAATAGATGAGAATTTACTGGATTCTCAAACACCAGTATACACCATATTTGTGTAGAGACTGAAGGGAATTCCAAACATAAGTCAGTTAATAATTGTATTTTTGCTTCAAAACCACCTCCAGCTGGTCTAAATAATTTAACAAAATGAACCACAGTTCATTTATATGTATCTGCTCTACAGTTGTACAATCCTGTTATTTTCCAAGTCTTTCATATAAAAATATTCAAGACACCAGGAAAATGACACTATTTCTAACTTTAAAGTTAGCAGTCAAGGTGATTTCAAAGACTATAACAAGAATTACCTGCTCACATGGAAACAAAGGTGTAAGTCAGGTACTTTGATCAGAAGTTTGATGATGGAACTGAGCAACAAAAGTCAAAGCTGACTCAGGCACCCTTTATTCTGAAAGTTGTACTGCAGAAATGAGAGGTCCTCAACTTGGGTCCTCAACAGTAAGTGTTCTGTGGTAAATAACACTTTCATTTTCAAAATAATGGAAAATTTAAATTTTTTGAAAGATATACTTCTTCTGGATGGCAAAAATCAGAACGAAAGCTTATGCATGTACAAATTATCTTGATCAGTCCAGCATGTGATCCTCCTCTTTTCTCTAAAATAGGAATTAGGGTAAAAAAAAATTATTCTGAGCTAGAAATGTCTAATAAAAATTCTTGTAAGATTTAACAGGATAGTTTAACATATATTTATATAAACAGCATAGTAAAACACAATTATTTGTTATATAAATACTCAGTACATTTCTTCCCACTCTTTGATGTGTTTTCCCTAGACTTTCCCTACCTTTTCTGCCTTAACATATAAATAATATCTTTTGATAAATTAATCAAACTTTATTCATGCTTGAACATTGGTTTTACCTACCAGAAAGAAAATTATTTATAACAATAGAGGTTGAAACTAGAAGAGTCTCAAGAAGTTTGTTGTTCGTATGGTCTACTATAGCTGCTACAAAAAGTTTTCTTCAACTCTTTTAGCTGTTTTAGCCATTTTAATTTAGCCTAATTTAGGAAAAAACCCCAAACTCATGTTCTTACAGTTTCCCAAAGGAATCTCCTAGGTAGTGTAATGGACTGTAGTAGAAAATTATTTTCAATACAAAAGATCCATGCTCAGATTCATCCTACTATTCCTAGAATTTCCACTTATTTCTCAGAAAAATAATTTATTGAAGAGGAGGAATGTGGTATTGACACTACTAAAATACCTGTAAGTTGTGATGATTTTCTATTAACAGTCACTTATTTTTTATTCCATTAATCATTGTATTGATAATGAAGATAGTAAAATACAGGAAGAAGTTTTCAATCATGTCTTTGATGATACACACATCCTATGCAGATGTATTTTATATTTTATTTTGTTTTACAAAATCTGTATAGTTTTGATATGCTGCAGTCTACTTGGAGTGTGTAATGTGTTTTATTTCTCACTGCCTATTGGTTCCATAATGTTAAAAAAATTAAGCTCCAGAACAGACAGGAGAAAAATGTGTTCTTAATTTTGAACCCCTCAAGAGAAGAATCATGAATGTCCTGGACTGATAATTACAGCACTCTTTTGTGAATGCAAGCAGCTGAATTCCACCTCTCTTGCATATATAATCCAGGAGTTTTAGTTGGTGAATTTGCAAAGTGCACTAAAAGACCTGGAAGCAAATATGTAAATACTGTGCTCTCTTTTTTATCCCCTGTAACTTGTAAATTTGTTTATTGGAACCTCTAATTTGCCCATACCTGAGTACAACATTCTTACACTTTATGAAGGAAAAATAGAGTCTGACCTCTGTTTTCATTGCATCCCCAGTAAAATTCCATTATGTTTCACTTTTCAAGTATCACACAGCAAAGGAGAGGAGATGTGGTCATGGTGCAAATGACCAAATCTAGTTATTACTTCCTTGGCACAAAATATTACTTTGGAGTAAAAGATAGGGAGGTTGTTATTCCAACTCCTTGTTAAAATAGCATCAACAGGTTGTTCAGCCTTTCTTTCAAGAGAGAACTGAGCAGTCTGACACCTGTGCTGATGTTAACAAGGTGAAGAAGCCCTTGTTCAGGTGGCTTCTGGTGTAGAAACATCTCTAAACTTAGGTTTTTAAATGATCTGTATTCTGACTGGGGGAAAAGAATCTATCTGTAGCCTGATGACAGGGATATATTCCTCCACAGGGGTAAAAAAATAGAAATAATATAGTTGAATCTTGTGAAATAAGTTTCCTTGCTTTTGGGAAAATGTTTCAACCAGA
This sequence comes from Polioptila caerulea, assembly GCA_013397295.1. Lineage (NCBI taxonomy): Eukaryota > Metazoa > Chordata > Aves > Passeriformes > Certhiidae > Polioptila > Polioptila caerulea. The sequence goes on along the minus strand of VYXF01006526.1, from coordinate 901,133 downwards.
ATTTTATGTTTTGCACGTCTTTTCATTGAACAAAAATATTTGGAGTTGCTAAACAACTTTCACAGGTTAAAAAAAAATATAGCACAATTGAATTATTTCGATGTAACACATTTTCCATGTATATCACAACACTGGACAATTTTGGCTAAGTTTAGATGTGTTTCTGAAAATGTGTAGGCATCCAAATTTAGGCAAGTAGTTAATAGTGGAGGTAATAATTAATTTTGGACTGTTTAAGTTAAAGCAGTTCAGGAAAATAGGTTCTTTAGTGGTTTTTTAATGAGATCTACATACCTTGACCTTCCTAAATGTCTAAATATGCAACCTGTGTTAGTCTAAAGTAATTTAGATAGTTTTAAGCATTTAGTCTTCACCTTAAAACATTTCCACACAAAGGTTCCATAAACTTAAGCAAGCCAGTCTTTCAGAATGCAGTATAATTGCATAGGACTTAGGAAGTAACACTCTATTTCCATAGTCAAACATCTCATTCATTGTATACTGAGACTGTGAAAAGAAATTTTTGCCACGATCCTTGAAATTATTTGACAGCATTACATACAGGAAAGAAAAGTTTTGCATTCTCCTTTACTTATAATAAAATATTTAATATATTGTTTCACTCTGGGCATGATCATCCTCCCAGTGAAATAGTGAAAAATTTTTATTGACTCCACTTGTTTTACATAAAAATAAGGAAATATTACTGAATTCTGTAGAGTCCTAAGAGATTTATTTTTAGGGGATGTTGATTATATATGTTATTTTTTATATTTTAGAACATGAAGTGCAGTTATTTTCTGATTTTGAATTGGATAGTGACAAGCATCAGTTTATTTTTAATTGCATAAAATTTAAATAAAAATCACCAAATTAAATGAAGATGGTCATGTTTAAGACACATTGTTAAGTTTTTGCATTTTTAAGTCATGCAGTTGTCAAAACTTACTGTCTTGGAAAGTCAATATTTTGTAAAGAAATCTGTTAGCTTTAAAATGTAATAAAACTAACTTGTGTATCCTTGTATTTCTGTGTAGTGTTACAACAGCTACGGCTCAGTGGCCACTTTGAATTTGACGACTGAGCCATTAATGTACAACTCTGCAAAAAACCACAGCCTCCTCTTGTTTTATGATCACTTCAAATGGACCCTTTGAACCTTTTCTAATATCATACCATCACTACCAGAATAGAAACTATATAGACATACTCAGTTATATTCTTTAAATAACTTTCTGCATTTTTCTAAAGTTGTGGAAAAAAGAAAACAAAATGAAAAAAATAAAAAATCAACAAGAGTCATCTGCAACAGCAGAGAAATTAATCTAAAATTCTAATAAACTCTTGTGGCCCAAAAAAAGTGATGTACAATTATGAGAGGATAACAGTGACAATACATAAAAAATATAATTGAGATTTGTTGCTGGAGTCTTTGTTCCCACTTCTACTATTGACTGAGCTTGACACTTTTCATGTGCATCATTTTGCAAACATGAGATGGACTTAAGATTGCATCTTTAAAATAGGAATAACTAAATGAGATGTACTAGAGGGCCTGACTTTTCAAAATGAGTTTTAGAATATGTGTCCCTTGTGGTAACTGAGCCCCAGCAGGATTAATGACATTTGCTCTCTTCAAAAATGTATTATGAACATAATACACACAACTAGCATTTGAACAGAAAATACTATTGAAGATATTGCAAGGAGTAGAAATACGACTTGGAAATTCTTGACTTGCCTCTCAGTTATTTAGGTTCTGAATATTCCTACAAATGAGCTATAGCCTGAATTTTCTGTATTCTGTCTTATCCTGCTGGTTCTTTTTTATTTTGACAGGTAATGGGATTTCTAGATATATCTGGATTGCATCTGTCTCTTTTTTTCTTTTCTGTGTTCCTCTTTTAGTACAAAAAAACTGATTAAATAGTTCAAGTTTAAACATACAAGAATGTCCATAGTAATCCTTGATCTTTCTGAAATTAACACTCACAAGAAATTGGGGGGGAAGGGAGGAGAGGTCTGCAGGCACAGCACTTTAATCACAAATCCTAACCTGCAGATTTATAAACTGCACCTGTTTTCAGATATATTTTTTTATGTAGTATAAAGTCTGTCTGAAATTTCCTCTGCTGGTTACAGAATACCAATAGGCAAAATTCTGTTTATGTCTGCTAATTAGAGATTCATTATATAAAAATAATACATTGATGAAAAGTGGTTTATTTTCCAGTAATAAGAATTACCTATATCATAACTGTGCTTCACACAGAATGTTTCTCAAGTTCGAAATTTCAGGGACCTCCCTTTTTCATGTTTCCAGACACTATCTTTTCCCCATAAGGATTAAATCACGCATTTTACCCACCGTGAGACATGGACTAGTAGCTCAGAGGCACCCACCATTACGCACTACATTTCTGTTCCAGCAACACGTGCAGCTTAGCTAAAGCAAAGTTACACTATCAAAGGTTTTTCTACCAAGTTAACCCAGGCACTTCTACAACTCATTATCAATACTAAATAAAAAATTCAGGTCTTTTTTGTGACCATGAGACAGATTGTGTATAAGCAACTCTTTAACAGAAATCACAGAATTGCAGTGGTAGTTCTCTCTGTCATACAACAGTCCTTTCAAGAATGGGTTCAAAAAACCTTCACTAGTATCAAGGAACTCCAAATTTTCTTATGCATCTTAAACAATGCAGAAATACAGACTCCTTCAAATGCAAAAAAATATTAAAACATACACAGACAGAATGCTACAGAGCATGTATTAACACTTACAGACTTTTTTGGACTTGCCTTTGTAAGTCTGTTTATGACTGTATAAAAGATATAAATTCTGTATAAAAACAGGTTTCTAATTTAAATTCAACAATAAAATATTTCAAAGAAAGAAGAATCAAAGGCTAAGTGCAAGATCTTGCACTTGGGTCAGGGCAATCCCCAGCACAAATTCAGTCTGGGTAGAGAACAGATCCAGAGTAAATGTGAGGAGTAGGACTTGGGGCCGCTGGCTGATGAGAAGCTCTGGAAGGTGTGTTTGCAGCCCAGAAAAACAGCACATGTCCTGGTCTGGATCAAGAGAGCTGTGACCAGCAGGTCGAGGGAGGTGATTCTTCCCCTCTACTCCATTCTTGTGAGATCCCCACCTTGAGAACTGCATCCATCTCTGTGGTCCCTGACATGAAAAGGACACTGGGCTGCTGAAGCAAGTCCAGAGAGCCATGAATATGATCAGGAGGCTGGAGCACTGCCCCTATGAGGGCATGAGAGAGTTGGGGCTGTTCAGCCTGGAGAAGAGAAGGCTCCAGAGACACCTTATTTCAACCTTCCAGTACCTAAAGGGGGCCCAAAAGAAACCTGGAGAGGGACTTTTTAAAACAGCATGCAGTAACAGGACAAGGGGGATGGCTTTAAATTGAAAGAGAGCAGATTTAGATGAGATATTTGGAAAAAATTATTTTACTGGCAGGGCAGTGAGACACTGGAACAGACTGCTCAGGGAAGCTGTGGATATGCAAGGCCAGGTTGGATAGGGCTTGGAGCAACCTGGTGTATTGAGAGGTGTCCCTGTCCAACGCAGATGTTTAGAACCTGATAGTCTTTAAAGTCCCTTCCAACCCAAAAAATTTTATGATTCTGTGTAATGAAATCATGCAAAAGACTACAAAACCTGTTTTTCCCGGGCCAATTTACAACAGCCACAGATCAAGCTGTTTCAAATAACCACAGATTATAAAGGTTATGTTAGAGGTTAAATCATGTCTGTCTAAAGTCAACACTAGGAGACAAATATCTTCACATCCCACAGAGCTTGATTTTAGTGGTTATACAGTAAAAATAAACTCTGTCCTGCAGTTTTGTTTCTTTAGTGTGCTTATGAAGTTTATACCTGCATTAGCACAGAGATGTTCGTTTCATCACAACATAACAGATTGGGAAAGATAACAGGCACCTGAGAAATTTTTTTAATATAAGTCAGTAATTCTTTGGAAATGAAGGTATTTCTCATAAGTTTTATAAATTTAACATTTATGGATTAACTTCAAACACTGTTTCTATTATATTTTGATTCTATTAATTCAGTAAAATTCTTTTAAAATTAATTATTTTCCATTTAGAGGGGCTCTTTTGGTTCTCAGATCATTCTACAGCTTTCCATAGTATTACTGCTTCTAACTCTTTCAGGATAAGCATTATGTAAGCAAAATAGTGTTATTCTTCAATTAGGACAAGCCTGTTCTTATTTATATCCCAATATCCCAAAATGGTAAAATCACTTTAGCATAACAATGTGATCCTTAAATGAAATGTCTGGTTGTTTAGATCTCCACAATTTTTTTTCATTTATATATGTAATTTTAATACTTTTAAATATTCTTAGCAGCTCAAAATTTTCATCCCATGATTTTCAGAAGAAGGGCAGAGGTCACTTGCTCGAAGAAAACTCCATTAAAAACAAAGCAAAACAAAACAAAACCAAGAACCTACTGCATTCTATTAACTTAGGAGGCTGATGTGGTCAAAAAGAAAACCCTTGTCAAAACACCATGAGAACCCTCTGGACTCCTACACGTTTAAACAGTGTATGACACAATTTCCTTCAGGTTTAACTCAGCTTCTCTCTACTGTTACACTCCTGGTTGTCTTCTGAAAAATCACCATCAAATACATCCATGAGAATTAATAAGTTGATTTTGAAATTAAATTCCCCCTGTGTTTCAGCTTATTTGATAAGCTTTGTTCCAGCATATCTATTTTATTTGGAAATAAATGAATTTCAGTAAAATATCTACTAGTAGCCTGATCTTTTCTTCAATGAAACATAATTATTGAATGCAATTTATACTAATTCAGTGGATAATAAAATTTGAAAAAAAATACAATAGTGTGCGGGTTAAAGCCAGTTCTATTTGAGTCAGTGTTAGCCATATCTCAATAAAAATAGAGCCATAGCTTTCTTTCTTTGAGTGTTTAAAAATTACTTCAAGTTGTTACACCTATGTACAGAAATTTCTTGTTATGTCAGTTTCTCTATATGCAGTACACAAAGTACTGAAACAAAAGAAAAACAATGGCTATCCAAGTTCCCTCATCTCTTTTTGTCAGTGTCCAATTTCAACCTGTCCTCTGTCAGTTCTCAGCCACAAAACCACAGAATCGTGTAGGTTGGAAAGTATCTTTAAGATCATGGAATACAGCGGTAAATCATAAATCACTACCATGCTGTCAGTGTTTCTGAGGTGGGCTGACCATGGATGGATGCCAGGTGTCCACCAAGGCTGCTCTGTCACTCCTCAACAGGACAGGGGAGAATAATAGAATTAAAAGCTCATGGGTCCAGATAGGGACAAGGGGAAAATACTCATCCTTTACCATCATAGGCAAAACAGACACAATTTAAGGAAATTATCTGAGTATATTACCAATTAAATCATAGTAAAATAAGGAGAAACAAAACACCTTTGCCCCTTAACTACACTCTCTACCTCCTGCTTCCAGTAGCTCAGGGGAACAGCAAATGGGGGCTGCAGCCAGTCACCATGTGTTGTCCTTGACTCTCCTTCCTCCTCATGGGAAGGATTTCTCAGGCTCTTTCCCTGCTCCAGCATGGGGTCTCTCCCACAGAGGAGAGTCCTCCAGGAGCTCGTCCAACATAAATCCTTCCCATGGGGTGCAGTTCTTCATTAATTGCTTCAGCCTGAGTCCCTTTCACAGAACAGAGTCCTTCAGGAACAGGCTGCTCTGGCGTGGGTTCCCTGTGGGGTCACATGCCCTGCCATTAAACCTGCTCCTCTGTGTGCCTTTCTCTCCACAAGAGCCACAGGTTCTGCCAGAAATCTGCTCCAGTGCAGACTTCCCAAGGGCCATAGCCTACTTCAGGCATCTACCTGCTCTGAAATGGGGTCCTCCATGGGCTGTAAGTGGATCTCTACTCCTCTGTGGAACTCTATATTTTGCAGGGAATAAGCTGCTTCACCATGGTCTTCACTATAGCTGCTGGGGAATCTGCTTTGGCACATGGCACCCTCCTTCTGCACTGACCTTGGTGTCCACAGAATTGTTCTTCTTACATATTCTCACTCCTCTCTTTTCTGGCTGCTTCTGCACACTAACTTTTACCCTTCTTAAATTTATTGTTCCAGAGACACTACCACTGTCTCTTATGGGCTTGGTCTTGGCCAGGTGCAGATCTGTCTTGGAGATGGCTGGTGTAGGCTTTCACATAAATGTTATTACCAATGAGAACATCCTCAGAAACCTTTCTTCTTATAGTTCTTTTTTTTTGCCTGATTGTAGAGGACTGTAATTAATTTCTCACCTTCAGAAAAATTCAGAGACAAACTATGTTCACCAGTACCAGTGTAATAATTTTACAATTTCAGGGCAGTCTGACATGGTAAAAAGTCAGAAATTGTTTTTTTAAATATAATAGCCCATTTAAAACTTCTACTCTCTTGAGCAACAAGCCTCAGAAGCAAAGCCAAGATGACAGTATATTCACTGGAAACTTGAGGTTCACCAGGATTTCTTTCTGTTTATATTTTTTTGTGAATTACAATCAAACATGATGCATCACATTACCTGAAGAAAAGTATTTGGTAAATTAAGACTACTATGTAATTAAAACATTTTACTTGGGAACTGATAGATATTTTCTTAGAATATTTTTTTAAACCCCTACTTTAAAATGGTAAATTAATTTTAATGTAAATCTGATATTCTTGAAGCAATTTTTAAAATTGAAGTGACACAATAAACAAAACATACTATTCCTTACTAAACAAAAGTTTTATCCCTACCTGACTAAGAAAAATTTGAATGGATTTAGTTCAAGCTAGCTCCTCTCAGCATTTTACTATTTTGGTTTTAGGGAACCTAAAAATTCTTCATTTCTGTCTAAGAACATTTGGTTCCATTGAAAGGCAAAAGAATAAAATTTGAGAGGCAAAAATAAGTTATGAGGATGCCTTATTTCAAGACATGAGGAAGTAGATACTAAAAAGATTGTCCACAAATATGAAAATTGTATCAACTTCACCTTCTCTGCTCTCAACATAAAGAAAGAAAAATCAATTTTAAGAGCAAATCTGCAAGAGTCTTTTACTAATTCACTCTCTGCATACACATGGTTAATGGCTGTGGTGAATAGGTTGGGACTGACTGTGCTCTGTTTGATAGAGATGAGTAGACACTGACTCTGCATACTCATGAAATGATGTGTGTTTTACTGAGTAAGGGCTGAGATTAAATGTTCTATGTAAAGCTGAAAGGAATAAAAAAGCAATCTGGTTAATTAATTATTTATTTTCCAGAGAACTGTTTAAATAAAAGAATATTGGTCAATACAAAATAATTATAATTAAATTAATGTATTAGTCCAGATGATGTCAAAACCTTGTTTAAATGGTATGCATACAAATGACCTAATAGTCATTTAGATCATAAGTACATTGAAGAGTTTCTGTAACAGTATATGTAACTGGACAGCTGTTCACAAATGCAAACATATATTTATGTCTTTTAACTCAATTCTATTCGTAGTGTAATGTGATTCTGTTTGCATCACACTATAAGCAGTAAAACTGCCTTTTTCAAGAACTCATTCCCATAAAATGACACTTACAACAGATGGAGGTAGAAATAATGCATTAAATAAGGAACAAATATTTACAGCTCTCGGCATATCATGGGCATCCATTAAAATTCAGCCTGCAGCAGGACTAGAATATATTCTTACTGATGTGATATTTCAGTGTTTGAAGAAAGCATGTCTTCTCTGCTGCTACTCTTCTCATTTGGCATATGATGTCAATTTGTTCCAATAATAATAAAAATTACTTGTTTTCTGTCATTTCAGCTGAATACAGATTCTTCATAAGATCATAAAGCCTTAGTAAAGATTTGACAAATTCTTTAGTCCACTTTTTATAAATACAGGATATTTTTTCCTAAAGTTTGTGGTTCTATAAATAATATTGGACATTCTACACAGATCTTTAAAGGACTGAGTTTTAAAGGTAGCAAAAAATAAGTCTCCATTTTCACTAAAAATCTATTTTTATTATATAGGGGGACAGTCTAGACTTTTTTTAACTTCCTTTATACCCATCATAATTGACTATCTGAATAATAAACTATGTTTCAGAGGCTAAATTATGCATTTTAGGGTAAAATTACTTAAAATGTTTGTGATTGAATCATGAAAGAGAAAAGGTTCTTGGAAATAGTCATTATTGATCAACTAGGGATGAACCATCTGTCTAATCAACTGTTCTGATAAAATGTCCAGATCTTCACATGAAGAGGAAGCAATCAAAGGGCCTCCCAATATCTATGCAGAGTATATTAAAAATACGGATTCAGATGCCCCACAGTAGTGCACAATAGGAGCATTAGTGACAGTAAGAATTAATTGAGACAGTAGAGGCTCTATCTGAAGTTAAGGAAAACTTTTCCACCATTAGGAACTGAAAGAGGCTTTCCACAGACATGATGAAGTCTCCATCTTTGAAGGTTTACAAGATTTGACCCAACCAAGTGCTGAGTGAAGACGGACCTGAAAAGTACATCCTGATCTGTACTAGTGAAATACTAATATAGGAGCATCCCATAGACATATACTGTATACTGAATTAGTGTTGATACAGGAAATAAAGGAAATAATACATCATAAACTCGAGTTCTTTACAATTGTCAAAAAGTATTCAGATGAAGATGAGAATGCTGCAATTTCACTCGTAAATTTAAAGAGAGACATTTGGACACTGACTTTCACCAAACTTTGATTGAAACAGATGAAAAGGTGCATGATCTTTCATGAGTAATATATTTTGAAGGTAAGAAATAAAGGTAAAAATAAGTAATTATTTTTTTAATGGAAGAGGATCAACAGCATACATCTATGCTATGGATGATAATGTATTGGTATTATCATCTCACAAAAGAAATGGGAAAATAATTAAAATCCAGTGCACCTATAAAATTATTCAAGTTAATCAGTGTAATGCTGGCTTTAAAATATAATTGGATAATGAAATAACAGGGGAATTTCAGTATTAATAAAAACAACATAAAGAGTATTTAGAAAGGCAGTTCTAGTTATGCATGCATAATAATAAGTCTTTGTCATTAAAACTCAGGAAACAAACCTTAGCAAGGCTTTTGAACATCTTCTAAAATTGCCAGTGGCAGCTGGAAGTGGTACTCGAATGTTAGGAAGCAAACCCAATATAATTATATCATTATGTTAATCTTTGATGCACCTGGATCTTCAATACTGTGATCAAGTCTAATCTCCCTGTTTTCAAATAAACTAAAAAATATACAGAACACATTTAAAAAATTATCACTGAAGTGAAAATCAATTTCTGAGATTTCCTGAAATGGGAATGAAAAAGAAATCATGACTTATTAGCGGATAGTAAATAGGACATACAAGACTATCAGGAACGGATATGGTCAAAATAAGCTTTAATAAAAGTCTATGCCGTGTGGTATAAAAAGGCTGAAGAGCAAAAGCCCACCTGTTGTTCATCTTAAGTAGGCAGCAATCAATGTAATAATAAAACGGTTGAAATGAAACGATAGGAAATACTTTTTACCTGCTAAAAAACTGCATCATAGAGTTTAGAATACATTAGGGGCCGCCAGTATAAATATCTTTAAGGACAATTAAACATTTTTGTGTAAGAGAGTTCCAGCAAGACCTATAAAATCAGAACATCTTAATGGAAGTATTCAGCTCTGAAAACTGCTAAACTTCTAGTTGCCAAAAGTTAGAAAGCTATTTCAAGGAAATGCCATCTTCTGTATGTGAATCACCCCTCCTCTTTTCTTTTAAGACTTTAAATTACCCTTCAAGACTTCTATGACTGATTATATATTTTTAATGATGAATGCCTATTTTGCCTAATTTTTGAATTTCATTTCAAATCCAATATATTGATAAGGGTTAAAGTGTGTGTTTAGTTTTAAACACACCTTTTATGAGATAAAACCAACAACACCATTAGTGTGTCTTCGAGTGTCTTGACTTGGACAAATGCATATTTTTCACTTTAACTGTGACGTGGGTCCTCATGTTAAAAGATGATAAGCATGCTACCCATCTTCCACAAACTGTTATGGATGCTAGTAACCAAAATTTCCCTTTTTTAGAATGCTTGTGACAATTCATGTTCATGTAAATCTTGTACTTAATTATTACATAAGCAAAACCACTTCTACTAAAGATAGCTTTCTTTTCTATTGCTCCCCTGCAATAACTCATATAAGAGAGCCTGCTGATAGCTATCTATGCTAAATCTGTTCAGTACAAAGATGTTAGTGGCTTTGCAGCCCTGCAGGATAACAATTCATCTCTGTATCTAACACCTGCTTAATGGGCCACAGGACATCTCTAAATTTCTCTACTGACATATTTGAGAAGGCCACCCTTGTGTTAAGCAGCAACAAAGCTGGTTTTACTGAGACAGGACTTTCTATTTGCCTATTGGAAAACAAAATTTGGTGCACGTTAGACCTCTTTGAAGCAACTGATCTTTTTCAATACCCATAGTGAAGATTAAACTAGCGACCACAGGATGTGTTTGGTTTTTTCTCTGCTGGAAACAAAATATGGAGTTTTTCCTACAAAGAAATCTCTCAATGATACTTGTTTCTGTTGAGAATATTTAGTAATGAATATATTTATAAACTGACTATGTATTTCTTAGTGGTGCATGCATATCTAACATGCACAGCAACCTTGACAATACCAACATTTTAAAATACCAACAATTTTCATAATTAATGTTAACTCCTCTATTATATGCATATTGGTGTATTTTTTTTTGTTTTCATAAGTCCTGGGGAGTCTCCTATTACAAAGGTTTACATAACAGTCTTTCCAAAATCCTAAAATCAGAAGATCCCTCTTTATTTCATATGATGTTACATTGCTTTGGAAATATAAACCATTCATATTTTCATCTTTCCAAGTAAATGCCAAAGTTTACATGTTAATAGTCTCATAATATTCTCTTGTTCTCTGTTCATTAATTTCCTTTCGGCTCTTTTTTCTTTATCAACTACATCCTTGTTGAGAAGGTGCCAGCAGTGCTTAGAAACATTCAAAATAAAACTCACACTTTAAAGTCCATGATGCTTGTGAATCGCTTATAACTTAAAAAAAAAACAAAACAAAAAAAACAAAACATAATCTGCCACAATAATGTAGTCATGGTCCTATGTCTTCCTAATAGTCTCTTTGTCCCCTCCAATTTTAAAATCTGATTTTTCATGCACCTATTTCAAACACTGCAGTTGTTTTTTGTCATAATACAATTTTCTGTCTACAATGGGATTATAATCCTAAATTAGGTGTTTGTTGGAATAATACTAAATTGGAAAGTTGTTAGTAGGCAGAATAAAGGAGGCAGCAATACACTTAATTATTTGAGCAAGAAAAGTAAAGCCATAAATTCAACAGAAGGCTTAGAAAGGTGAACCATATAAGGCAGATAAAATGAGCATAATCTCTACAAAGATAAGAAGCGCCAATTTGAACATGGTCATACTCAGTCCAAAGAAGAGTTTTATGATACGTACAGCTCCATATTCCACAGCTCCATGTTAAAGAGAGAAAATATTAATACCATGGACAATGGAATCGGGAATGAGGAATCAAATATAGAAATGAAACTTAAAAATGGAACAATTTTATTAGAAGTAAAGGAAAATGACGTTTTTACATGGAGTAGGAAGAAGTAATTAAAAAAAACTACTAGGAAAAGCTGTATAAAAATGTAAATGCCACCAGTATCTCAGGGTCTCCAGCAACAGTTCCCACTTGAAACATCAGAGAGATTATGGCAAAATTGAATAACCAGTCCACTTGACTGGAACGGAAATTAATATTTGTATGTGATAGCCACATATAACACTTAAGAAATCATTATTAGAATTAGGGTTAAGTCATCATTTATTCTTTAGAATTGTTCTAGATTGTAGTCTTGAAATAAGAACAGAATATTGGTCACAGTTTTGTGATTGAAATTTCCTCATTTAATGTTCCGGTTAGACTGTACTACCTATCAACACTTGTACTTTCATTGGCACAGGAAGCATCATTAAATCTAATTTTGTCATGTTCCAGTGATTTTTTTTACACTTCAATAAAATTTTATCTGTTTTTCCATTTGCTGGGTTTTTTGGCGTTTTTTTCCCTTTTATGAAGACATACCTGTTTTCAGGTATTGCAACTGAATTCTGCTTAGATCCTGTACATACACACAATTTACATATGTCAAGAATTGAAAACTGAATGATCGACATTACCATTCTTTTGTCTTGGTTATATGGCATAATGGACTACATTAAATTCAACATTTAATATTTACATTTTGTGATAAGCTATGTCACTATGATCATCAGAAATCTACAGATATCGTGTTTATTGACATGTCAGAATTCTTGTTTTGGTTGATTTAATGAGAAACTAAGAATTTAGGGGTTTGTGATCAAGTGGTAAATTAGTTTTCTAGTTACTTAATTTTCAGAAAAGAAATTGTGAAGCTTCAAAATATCTTATTGTAGACTCTTTAGGTTAACTGCCAGGGTCTTACTGGCACCACAGTCTGTTTTATATGGCATTCTAAGTGACTTGTCAGCAGTAACTGCATTCACAGTTTTTCACTTACATATAGTACACCTCTGGCTACAGTTCATTGTCATAGGAAAATTAGCAACTATAACATAGTTATGTTCCATACATAAACTCCTTTAAAATAGGCTATTTTTATGTCTGCCAGACTGGGGATAGGGCAGGGGTTGTCCATGGGAGTGGCAGGAGAGGAACCTGCAGCCAGGAAGCAGGATAGGCTGGGGAGAGCCAGAGGCAGCCTCAGCCCTGGGCTTTGGGCACCTCCGTGGGTCCAGGGATCAGTCTAGGCCAGTCTGTTTTGGTAAACTGCTTTTGTACAGTTCTCGTGCTGCCTTACCCTCTCACAGGAAGAAGGAGGAAAAGTCTTGACTTTACAAGCCACAAATTGTGGGAGTGTAACAATGGACAAAAATTTGTTACTACAGAGGAATTTCATTCCATTATTTCTGCAGCTCAGAGAATCAAGTAACTGTGAACTGCTTCTTTGTGTGTCTCTTCATCCTAGAAATGACTGCACAAGGACCATCTCAGCCATTAGCTCAGACTGGCCACGTCCCTGTTGTGATGGATATTTTATTGTGCTTGACTTACAGAGGCCTCTTGTTTAGAGAACACCTAGCCTTACTGCATACTGCTTTGTCTTTTTAATTTGGCCTATTCTTTTCTGCCACACTCATACTCAGTCATCCCCTTTCCAGACTATTTTGATCTGTATGGTTGTTCTTGATTCGCTTCATAAATCTTGTGTTGACCAATATGAATTCCAGGGATGTTTCACTTATTATCAGCTACCAGACATCAAGACATAAACCATCATTCCTTAAAAATGAGAGACTACCTATTTTTAAATCCATCTAACAGTTTGTACATCCAGTGCATATGAAGATTTTCTAGAATAATGTTCTTCAGCATAGAAGACTTAACTAGAGATGAACATGATAGAGATCTTTAAAATAAAGACTGACACAGAAAAAATTGAATAGACAACTATTCACTAGGTAACTGAAAGGAGTAGGTGGCAAATTTGAAACAAAGATGAGAAATAGCTTCTTGTTAGATCAGATGGAGGATATTCACAGAAGTTCACCAAAATTTTTTAAATCTCCAATGAAATAAATTTTTAAAAACTTAATTATGCAAAATCTGTAGAAATGAGACCAACTATTTCTACTCAGCAGAGTGCCTGTACTACAAACCACTGTAAAACTGAAAATTGTGTCAGAAAAGAATGACCAATCCAGTTCTTATATCCTTGACTTGTGCTATTGACCATTCGATAGTGAGTGAGAAGGATGATTCTTCTAGAATCAATGACATAAATGTGTGATAAAGACATCAGGTTTAGTATGAAAAAGTAAACTTTTTTTTTTTTGCAGGAATGGAGCCTGACCATGTACTATTCCCTATTATTAACTGAAGTAAGAGAAGTAATATAAAATATTACAGCCTATTTTAAAAATATATATCTACTTAAATACAATATCATACTATGCTCTGACAGCCAAAAATATTTTTCCTACTCTTCCATCCGGATCATCTGATCTGCTCATAAAGAAAAAAAAAAATCCAGTGAAATCATCAACAGAAATCATTTGATGCTGTGTGGAATAAAGATGTTAAACAAAGATAAATAGGAGAAACATTATTTGGAAGCTTAGTTTCTTTTATCCTTTCCATCATTTAATGAATACAATTTCATCAGGAAAAACAAAGATAAGATTTTCTTTGCATACAAGAACTAACTTGCTAGGAGTTACTATTTTAAGTGTAGCCTGTTGTTAGGGTAACTAAAGTACTAAAAATACTTTAAATAAAAAGGACATCACCTTAAGAGATACTCAAGTAATCATAGAAACACTGGTTTTTAGAATAAAAGCAGTTCATAGAGGGTTCTTTCCTCCTGACCTGAAGTTTTGCAATAATACATAGCCAACTTCTATTTATAAAATAGATTTGTTTATCCAAAGTCAGATAAAATCCTAGTTCGGAATATTCTGGAGTATCCCAAAGAATTTTATGTACATACAGGCTAACCAACTTAAGTACACTTCAAAATTTTTTATCACTCTTTTCCATAATTCCAGAAAGCACATTCCTACTGCAGTTTTATGGGGGCTCATACCAAAAAAACATTTTCTTATAAAACACGCTTATAATAGATATATATTTTATTTAAACACTCATATACATTCTATATTTATCAGATAGGTAATTTTCTCCATTGTTTTCTTTCAAAAATACATCCTAATGAAATTTTACTCTCTTGTAAAGGGAGTAGTGTATAAATACATATTTTCTTATGATGAAAAAATGTTCTATTTAAACTTAACATACAATTTTATTATGTGCTGTGATTACTTAAAAGCAGTGTTTTTTTGACTAACCCTAACTGTATTGTTATTAGGGGTATTGTTATTTTCATGTCTGAATTCAGATAAGTGTTTAAAATTTGCCTTCTTAAAGAAGAATCAGTAATACTTTTGATGTTACTAACCAACATAGCTGAGAAAATGACTATTAATCCTTCTTGCACGTCATTAACAGAGCTGTTAAATAAAGGCCTTATTTAAAGCTTATTAAAGTCAGTATAAAGACATATTGTTTCCAATAACCTCTGCATCAGGCTTAAAATTTATTTAGTTACAGGTGTACCACCAAAATGAGGGTTATAGTATTATGGAGTTATCACTGAGGACATAATATGAATGTAATGGAATTTAATCTGTGACCAAGGGCCTAATTTGGCATGCAAATCCTTATTAGCAGAGATGACAGATACAAAGAGAAGAACACAGCTTGAGCCTGACAGCTCAGGTTGTGATTTCAGGAGTGAAATTAGAAATAAATAAATTAACATTGTAGATGTGCACATTTAATATCATTGAGAGGCATCAAGCATAGAAATCATGAGACAGTGACTCTTTAGACCAAAGATGTAGTAAAAGTTCCTTACCATTTCAGAACAGAATAATGCTTCCTCTAAGCCAATAAAATTTTAATATAAAATAAATAGTACCCATGTTTGGATAAAACCAGAATAATTTTGTTCTCAAAAGTCTCATTTCTGCATGGATAATATTTTAAGCTTCTGAGAATTTTTAATATAAGTAGCATTCATAAGGAATTAAGGGAAAATTTAGTATGATCATGTATGCGACTTCATTGCTTCCCACAAAACTTTTTGTCATACATCTCAACAGCTTATCAAAATATTTTTATCATCGCTTGAAATATCAAATATCTCAAATATTTTATATCATAAGTGGTGATAAATATCTTAAAATATGCTTATGGAACCATCTTAGAGAAATGAAATGGATGCTATACTATATGGATATTATACTGTACGGAAATATGCAAAAAGTAGCATTATAAAACCATAATCATTATTAGAATAAAATGGCAAAAACTCAGTTTTGGGAAAAAGCTACAGAAAAAAAAAAAAAGCTTAGGTGGAAGAAAGCAAATAGTAAGAGTCAAAATCAATAGAATAAGAGAGAGAAGAGTCTAATTTTCAATTGTTGATAATTACATTGCTAACAGTATATCTAATCAGAAATATTGGCTGAAACATCACAGTTTGCCATAAATTCTAGTCAAGAATTGTGAAAGCAATTTAAATTTGTCAGAGAATTTTCCTTCTTAATAGCATTCATCTGGCACTTCAGACATTTGCTGTTGTTGTTTCTCAAAATGTTTCTACCAAGACTGGCAAGCTCCAGGATGTGTTTGTACTTCTTACTCTGTTAAGTAAAGAAAGCCCTTAAAGATTAAATTTTGAGAAAATATCATATGTTTCAGGCTGACAGCACCCTTCCGAGGCTTCCACTGGAAAACTCTGAGTCGAAATTCATGTTTTGAGTCCATTTTGGAAGCAGCAGAGTTTAATTCTCTTCTTTAATTCAGTTCATTCTGAGATGGTAAATAATGCTCACATCTGGTTTTCCAAAGCAGAATAATCCTTATAGTCTTTCATTGGTTCATTTTTACTAGAGTACCTCTTCAGTCTCCTTTCCAAAATGCTTTCATGAGGCTACCAAATCAGGGAGACTGAGAGACCAAGGAATGACTTTTCTCATCCCTTGTGAATGAGAAATCTGTGCTTATTTTGTGCTGGATTGAGCACAGACTAGGCAAACACAATCCTGCCTAATGGAATGATTAAGTGTTTAAAATGATGTTTTAATTCAATCAATTAAAAGCATAAACAGCATGAGTTTGATTGAATCAGTTGAAAGAATTACACAGAAGTGAATGTGGCTGTCAGCAGGGGTGAAAAATTCATGTATCACCTACACACAGCTTGAATTCTGCATTTTTCAATTAGATATTACAAACAACCTACTCTATCACAGAATAGCTCTTGAGTGAGAAAAAAAAACATAGCAAAGCTTTGAGAACATGTGCAGTTAATTAAAATTTAAGCACTCAGCAACCACTGTCAAACATTTAATAAATATGACAGCTTGATTAGTCTTTATTTGTTCTGTGTCTTCCATAGATAATTTCAAGAAAATATTTGATAGATTTAAGATTAAAATATGATTTTAAGAGTAAAAAAAGGTTTAGTATTTAATAAAACATCAGACTTTTAGAAATATGTAATTTTATAAGCAGTAGATGTATTTTTAAAACACAATACATTAGAAAAAACATAAATATTGAACTATTATTACTTGTACCAAGTACTTAAGACATAGCAACATGAAAGAAAACAAAACCATCCAATTGCAATTGCAATATAAAATTGCTTTTATCCTACAATGCAGTAATTTACATAGTAATTTAATTATGTAAATGTTAGGGCAGGATTTTCCAAAAGTGCTCAATTTTGGCCTAATTAAGTATTTACTTCAGTGACAAAACTCACTGGTTCTAAGACAATTTTGATTAAAAGGAAAGATTAGAGGCAAAATGCTTTTGAAAAGATATGTTCCAAAAATTAAAGCCAGTATATTGTCACCAAATTTCTGATTTGAATGTATGATTTTAAATCCCTTCATAGTTACATAAACACAATCTGATGATTAAAGTGAACTGATGTAGTTTCTTTCATTTCTATTCTTTAGTTTATATACCTCTACATAACAATTTTGTCCTATTAACTTTAGGTTTCATTGAAATCAATATAGGACATTTAATTTTATTCATTTTTTTTCAGTATAACTTTTTCAGATGACTATTTTTCCTTTAAAATCTTATCATATTAATTTATTCACAGGAGAACTTTGCCATTATAAGAACTTAATATCATTTTTTAGGAATAATATAAAGAAATATAAATAAGGAAGAAAATAACACATTAAAAATTAGTATTCTCTCCTTCAATTCTTCTCATCTCATGCTTAGTGTATCAACTTAGGTCCAATAGTCCATTAAGTTTTAGAAGAAAAGAAGGACTATTTATTGGACTGATAGTTTTTGCATCATTCATACACTCATGAATACTTTGAAATGAGCTTATGATGGTATTTTTCCTAAAGTTATTTATTCCTTCATCTGCCAAAAGGGCTGAGGAATTAAATTTTTTCAATTAATATAAAATACATAATCAAAAAACCCTCAAAATATCTTATATGCCTCAAAGTATCTTATCACTAGGAATTGGTGAGGGTAATAAACAGGTTTATGTTAGATGCTAGAAAAATGTTCTTTACTCTGTGAGGAGTGAGGCATGGGAACCGGTTTCCCATGATGTCGTGGATGTCCCATCCCTGAAAGTGTTCAAGGCCAGGTTGGATGGGGCTATGAGCAACCTGGTCTAGCAGGAGGTGTCCCTGCTCATGGCAGGGGGCTTGGATCTAGGTCATTGGTTCCCTCCAATAATTTGGTCCCCTCCAACCCAAATCATTCTATGATTCCATGAATTAAAAATACACAATTCAAAAGACCTTGCCAGAAAAGTTGTGTGTGAGAGACTGAAATGTTAGAGATTAATGTCTCACACATGGTCTCTTGGCCATTTGCAAAAGGAGCAGGTGTTTCACTGAGGCCAGGTTTGCACTCACACTCCCAGACAAAGGGGAGTCTTTTGCAAATGCAGTTTTCATCTGGTGGCAAAACTTCTGATCTACATAAGGCAGAGAAATCCCATCCCTAGAAAACAAGATGGGTTTTGACCCAGACGGAGGAGAGGGCCATAAGAAGCAGATCCTGTGGAGGAACAGAAGTGCTTTTTTATTATGCTGATGTGCTCCCTTACACAACTGGCTCAGTTGTAACTCTTCCCCTGGGGAAGTTATAGCGGTGTTCATATTCACATAGGACATTCTCACATAGGTCTGAAGGTATTTATTCCTTCTGACGGGACATAACTTGCTTAACTATGCCAACTTGAAAGGCAGCTGTCATGTATTAGAAGGTGTCACACACCATCAAAAGACCCCCCAAAGTGCCCCCAGATTTCTGGGGCCTTCCACATGAGGACTGTGTATGATCTCCAGTGTACAACACCGGAGAATGCTGTTGAGACAGTGTAAAACTCCCCCTCCTCAAGAGGAAGTACAAGGGGATTCCACCCAAACCTAAATGTATATTGGCCTCCCTCACCCCAGCAGATCAAGACTGCAACTGTCACTTCGACCAACAGACATTTAAATAGCAACAATCAGCTCTTGTCACTGAATCCACAAGTGGTGACATCTTTCCACAATCTACTTTTATCATTTGTTTTTTTTCTCTTCATTATACATTTTCCTGAGTGTCATTTTTAAGCTTTTGTATTGTTATATTACTAGAGATAATACCCAAAATGCCTTCTTAGCTGTTTTCCATTGCAACTAAATTGTTCTAAAATAAATCTTACGTATATAAGTTTATTTACAAATACTAGTCATTTACTGTTGTTTCACTCTAAGCTGTCCCAAGGGCTCTATGAACAAGAACTTGAGTTGTCCTTGCCTTCAGGGGTCATAACAGTGCTCTTAAATATGATGGAATCCTATAAATCCATTGGATACCATATTACCTGAAAATGAGTTATCAGACAGCATACTATGCTCACAATTTTCCTCAGCCACTAATGAAATTACGTTTTTAAGAGAAAAGGATCTTACAAACAATTTAATATTGTATGTAATTCAAAAGCCAGGTCATATTACAAGACCAGTAAAATGTTACTGTAGCATTTCATGTAGCATATTTCCTTTAATGTAGCATTAAAGGAAACAAGTGTAGTAAAACACTTTAGGAAATTTAGATAGCTTTAAATATAGTAAATACGGTTGGTCACATAGCAATAATTAATTAGAAGCTAGACTGGCAAAAACTTAAGAAAATTGTTCATACTTTTTAGTGAAGATCTAAAAGAACTAATTTCAGATAACAAAATAGAAAAGGGTTCTCTTGCTTTATAAGTCTTTTCTATCCTAGGAATAATATTTTTTGCACATCATCAGTCATTGACATAGCACTAAAAAAAGAAATTTCATAAGCTGTCTCAGCTCTTAAGTTTATTTTTACATTCCTCTTTTTGTTCCTAACATATTCTACCTTTGCTTCTTCTTCCAAAACCAAATCAGATTATTGGGTCCGATATCAGTGTCCTCTTCTAATCGTTGTCTGATGATGAAACTTAATGACTTGATCATCCAACCAAAGAATGGAATCTTACCTCATCTGACCAAACAAGATTCAGTAATTTTATCTACTTAGTAAAGGCTCAAATGATGTAATTTCTAAGCCCATCCTGCAGAAATCCAGATATTACACCCTGTTCAATACAGCTACCTCCATGTTTATGTAAGTTCATAATGCACTGAACATGTCCTGGTCTTGATAGCTTAACATAGACTCTTAGTACTTTGAAATTGTCTTACTAAGTGCTGTTTCTTTCTGGTAAAATCTTCTGTTTATGCTTTGACTATGATTTATATTCAAATTTTACCTTCTACATTATAGCTGATGCTAATTCAAGTGAAAGTTGAAACAGATGAGGAGCCTTTTATTAGTATTTCTGTCTATTTGATTTTTCTCCTTCCCTGTATCCCTGTTTCAGGAGAAATGACAGTGGTTCAGTAAATTCTTAGAGCAGAAGACTCAAAAACTACAGAAAAATATAAAATGTAACAGTTATCATCTTAAACAATGAATGCAGAATTTGAAACACTCAAATTGATGAAATGTCTTTGACAAGAGTGAGAGCACAAAATATCTTTGCAAATTAGACTTTGGGTGCAAATGTAGAGCTTGGTAAAATTAATTAAACTATTATCACTTCTTTACTGTGGTATTGGATTTATAGTTGGGTGAAATCCTTATTTTCTCAGAGAATACAGATCATCTTAAAGGCCATTTAATAACATTTTGGAGAGCTTGTGTTAGCACCATCTGTATATAAAAATAGAGAAAGCCCACTTCTTATCTGCAATAGAATGTCTATGTCACAGCATTTTTCTGGGAAGTTGAAAACTCTAAGAAGAGAGGAGTGTATCTACAGTCTTTTGGAAAATCAGCATGTTTCTCCTGTTGTCCAATTAACTGCTGCTTCCCTAGATATTTCAGTCAAATAAACCCTCTCATATTTGTTAAACAACATGGTTCATACCCAGCATCAACTCCACCCAAACTAGCAAATGCATCTGGAAAAGGCAAAGTCTAAGCATAGTGGTCCTGTATAAATCTCCAGACTTTATAAGGACAAAACCCTGGCTTGCTGTCTGTCACCTGCTGATAACTCAGAACTAAAAAGCTCCTTGGCTTCTCAGACATTCACATTTTCTGCTCTGACTAAACCTGTTATCTGTTGTCTTGCAATATTACCATTTCATATTTTCCTTTTAAATTTCTTAATGAAAAAGGGAATTGTAGGTGAATAAGGAAAAAAGACAAGAGTGACCCTGAAGTACTTCACTGGCTTAATGATCTGTTATTAGATGTCCTAGATCAATGTGAAGTGATATTGACAAATTTCTGTAAATTAATCCTCTTTTTATCCTGCCTCACATTTTAGGTTTTTACTCCATTTGAGACACCTTCTTATTCTACCCAGATATCAGGTCATTGTGACAGTAAAGGATAAATTGTCCAAAAAGAAAAAGATATGTATCTGGATAACAGCTGCATATCAGGGAACTCTTGCAATACAAATAAAATAATGAAATTTTAATGTAAAATTTTATAAATGTCCTTGAATTTAAATATTTCAGTATAATTATTTGTTTAGGTAAAAAAATAGAATTATTCTTCACATTTCATTTTGTAATTGTTATTTTTGCCTGGGAAAAGTTTTGAAAGAATATATATGTGTTATCTCTAAGTAATTCTGAAGTACATCAAGCCTTAATGTGTTAAATGCATCAGGACACCTCACGCTTTATCATATACAAGTGCACAATGTAAATCTCATGGAAAACAGTTTTAATTACATAAAGGTCAGCCTAAGCATTAATGGTTTTATGCAGACTACAATTGAGTACCTTAAGGGATTAGCTGATGAAGTGTTACTGCTGATAAGTACCTAGAATCATGAATTAAATTTTTTTTTTAAAATCCATTTAAAACCTTCAGTGTAAAAAATCTAAAAATGTAGAAGCTATTGTTGTTTGAAGCTCAGAATCATATACAGTTAGATAACTTAGGTGACTTTCCCATCTAGCTTAGTTGAGGCCCAACTACTACTCTGGTATTTATTTTGTTCTTTCTTTTTATAGAAATGTTTGTCTAGGACATGAAATACTGAACAATTTGTTGTAAACACGTACAAAAATCCCTCCAAGCACAAAGAAACACGAAGGGACTGTCAACCAGTAAAGCAAGTTACACTCTGTTTCCTTCTATCATCTCTAAATTCTTTCCTTTATTCATTAATTATGATAATAATCAAATTCGGATTTGTTCAGCTATTCAGAATCAATGTAGATAGTTACTTTAAAATTACACTTAAGAAACTGAATATAGAATCATACGTGTGAAAATGGCCAGGTATGATTTTAAAGATTAGCCTAAAAATATTTGTCCATTCATTTCATGCAGTAGTTCAGATTTTAGTAAACCATAATCTTTCATGCCTATGATTGTGCTGATGTTACAGACCATTTAATTTCCCAGCTATCATAAGTCTTATTCCATAAAAAAAAGGTATGAAGCAGGAATGAAAAGGGAAGAGGAAAGAGGAAAATTTGGACCTAAATACAGAATTTAAAAAACACAGAGACAATAGCAGGATATTAACAGGATATCCCTACTACTAGGAATAACCTTCAAAGTGCTTCAGTACATGCTTTGCAGGAGTAGTTGAATCTAACAAACATAAAACTTCTAAAAATTTCCCTGCCTTTCTGAAAATCTTTTGTCATTTATAAGATTAAATTAAATTTATTTCTACATGTAAATGTGAAGAAAGGTCTTTATGAGGTTAAGATTGAAATACTCAGCTCTGCTTATTGCCTTTAGCATACTGGATAAATAAAATCTAGGCTCATAAAGCTTTTAATAGTCTTCAAATGTTGTCAACATTTCTACAGCCCAGTCATGGTTTTAAAAAGAATTACATGATCATTTTGTCATTCATATAATAAAAAACATTCGGAGTAAACAACAAAAAAACTCATGTGATGTTTTGTAATAGCAACATAAATATAATTGCAGTGAGTTAGAACAAATTGAAAGGTATTATTTCCAGCAGTTTTTACAGAACATTGTTCAATTTCTATTATCACCACTGATCACAGTACCAAAAATATTAGGAAAGAATGTTTAAAAGTTTAGCAGTTGTGCAGATAAGGAAAGAGTTTGAATTTTTTGGAATTGTCATTTTCCTTAGGAAAAGTAGTCCTTGTACCAATTTTTTTTTTCTCTATCAATTGCACAGGTAAAAAGAGATGGTAAACCTAGGAACAAGGAGTAGGATCAACTCAAATTTCAGGCTGATATGTGCATTTTGCAGGTTTAGAACAACAGTCATCTGTTACAAGACTTATAATAAGGAATTATTCACATAATTTGGCATAAACAGACATTATATGTGCTCAAGAAGTCTGCATATATGAAATTTTTTTTTTAAAGTCTGGCATTTATTTACTGTGATGCACATAATTCATTAGCAATTCTATCTTCTGTAGTGAGCCTCACCAAACTCCTATCGATGCAACTTCATGTCACAATCTAGAAGAAATACTTTGAGTGTTATGCAGGATCATTAAAAATGGTTCACTACTTACACTCCATATGCCATGACTACTACATATATAAATGTGCTTTATATATGTTTATGATATTTTAAAAATGCATGTTTTAAAGTGGAATGTTAGTCTTTCTCCTGATAATTATAACTATCAGAAATCTGAGGATATCTTATTTCCAAAAGTTTTAATCCTCTATGTAGAAAGTTGGATTTAACTGATTTATGGGAATGATATGAGTTCCCAGATATGGTACTGCATCCAGATCTGGGGCCCCAGCACAAGTAAAAAACTGAATTTGTTGAAAAAAGTCCAGAAAAAAGACACCAAGCTGATCAGAAGGCTGGAGCACCTCTCCTATGCAGACCGGTTGAGAGAATTGGGGTTCAGCCTGGAGAAGAGGCTCCAGGGAGATATTATAGCAACCTTCCAGTATCCAAAGGGGGCCCACGAGGAGACTGGAGGGGGGCTTTTGTCAATGGCATGTACAGATAGGATGAGAAGGAAAGGCCTTAAACTGAAGGATAGCAGGATTAGATCAGATATTAGGAAAAAATTCTTTACTGTGAGGGTGGCGAGGCACAGGAACAAGTTGCCCAGAGAGTCTGTGGCCTCCCCATCCCTGCAAGTGTTTAAGACCAGGCTGGATGCAGGTTTGAACACCCTAGTCTAGTGAAAAGTTCCCTGCTCTTGGCTGGGGGTTGGAGATAGGTAGAGTTTAAGGTCCCTTCAAGGCCAAACCATCCTCTGACCCTATGATTCTTGATTTTTTTGATCTGGGTGTACATGCAGTTTGGGAGGAAGCAGAAGTTATCCTCTGGAAATGAGTTACAACTTTGGCATTATGTTTCCAGGAACCTCAGATTAGGAATTCTCACAGGGGAATTGCTGGAATGGTCCCAAGGCTATGGATTGGTGAGAACAAACTTTTGGTTTACCCTTTGCTCATGGCCTGCTGTGCACTCTACTGACAGAACATCTGTTCTTTGTGTAGTTGTATTAACTATGTATGGAGTCTGTCATGCTGTCTAGTCTCTGTGCCAGTACACACATCAATCTATTTTTTTCGGGTTTTCTTGTCTTGTAGGCAGCTAGACATGTTCCTTACAACTATTTTTATGACATTTTTGCTAACATTGCTTTAAATGTTTCACTGAATTTTACCAGCTTACTGTTTCACAGACTGCAGAGCAAAAAGTAAGGATTTATTTTTGCAGTTACATCTCCTTATAACTGAGACCTGGATATTTTCTCTAGATTAATTGAATCACTTACATCTGTTTTAACTGCACTTTTTTAGCCCTGCATACCTTTGTACAAAGCCTTTTCCTTCAGTACACAGAGCCTTTGCTTCAGCTGAGCTTGTTAATTATCTCCTCTGTTGATATAATAATTGTTTCCCATGTAGATTTTAACATTTTAGGTTAATTGCTCTGTAAAGAGCAGGGGAAATGGGGGAAATGGAGGATCTTGTCACGCACCTGACTGGACAGAAAACTAGCTAGATGATTAATAAGCGTATGATCAGGTACATGGCTGATGGGCCTCAGCAATTACTTGTTTCTTCAGGCATGGGGTTAGTTAAAGAGGATTGTATCTCGCCCTAGAGTCTATGTAGGAGTCCATTATCAGCAATTGCTACCTGATAACAAGTAAACACGATCACAGGAGCTGCAAAGGGAACCCTGCTGTTGCAGTAGCTTACTGCAAAAAATCCTGCCAAGAGCTAGAAATATTTCTTGTACTGAAGATCTACCTGTGGGTATCTTTTCTCTTTGAATCAGTGGCTATATCTGACCCTTAATATATTAAAGTCTCTAAAATATTACTATAAGGTGTGTGGAATGTATTGTCAATAATGACAATCTTCAAGCTGCTGTAATGATACTTACCAAACTTTAAGACATCTTCTCCAGACATATATAGTGATCTGATATTCTACTACAAACCATTTGCAATTTTTTTTGCTGAGCAGATAATCTGGTACTGCTGTAATTTTTTACATAGAATATAAAAACGTGAAAAAAAAAATCATGACAGAATGATATCAATTGCAAAAGACTTTATTCACTATGACATTTTGGAGCACAATAATGGTATTAATAATGCCTAGCTGACACATTCCAGCACTTAATATTGAATATTGTCCTGGCTATAATTGCAAACATATCAAGAAAGACTGGAAACTGTCATCAAAGGTTGGCTAAGTTTATTTGGATCACAGAGTCTTGTGAGTTCCTGAGAGGAAATCTAAGGTGTTAAATCTCAATTGCTTCAATGGTGCTGCAACATGCAGGAACAGAGTTCTGCCAGTACTGAGAAGGGTCCTGATTCACATAAGGTCCACGGCATTAATTTCAAAATTTGCTAAGAGGAATATATCCCATATAATTCCCTTCCTGTATTTTTCTTGCATTCACAAAATTACTTTTATTGGGGTCCCAATCAGATATGAAGGAGAAACTTGTGGAAAGGAATTCTAAAGAAGCAACAAAAAGCTGGATGGAACTCACTTCATTTTCAGCAAGCAGGAAGGTTGTTTATTGCTTGGATTACAAAATATCAGTACCCTTTACTTGCTTAATCATATTTTCCTTACATGGTCTTACATGAGTAATTCAGCTACTGCATGACTGCTCCATCTGTTCAAGATACAGAATATTTACCCACAAATAAGGAATATAACAGAGTTAAAATCATTCCCACATTTTTCAGAATTCTAAAAATCTTTTTATAACATTTTTAATGGGTTACTTAAAACTCTGGGTTGGTAATTTAAATTCTCTTTTTCACTCTAAGTTAGTCATCATCTGTCTCTTTTCTTCATAACAAAACGCAACTTTATTGTAGAAATCCTGATATCAAATAAAACTTTTATGCAAGACTACAAAGGAAATGTGTTTCAATAAATGTTTCTCCCTACACATGTTCCTACTGCCTGGAGAGATATTCTTATTTTATTTTAGAAGCTGAGAGGGGTTTTATCAGATAGCTATAAGCAGGAGCTCAATGTTAGTGTATTAAGGCTAGCCAAACTTCCATAAAACTTGATTGCTATTCATAAATATATATGTAGAGGAACAATTATTGTTTTAATGGCTTTTAAAAATCTACTGGAATAATAAAAATAGCTTTCAGAAATGCTTATTTATAAAATAGCTTACAAAATTTTTCTCTTTCCTTCCTCTTCCCTGATTCTAGCAAGTGTAAGAGACCTACCTCATCATTTCCCAGCAAATCAGAACAAACATTTTTAACTCATTTTACAATGTTTTAAATGAGTACACAAGAAAAAGCAATGATTAATCTGGCCCCAAGTGGTACTTGCTTCAGTTGCAACAAGACTGATCATTATAATAAGTGCTGATGCAACTAAAACTGTCAGAGACAGAAGTCAATGAATGACACAGACACACCTAAGAGCAGAATGTTGTCTGTATGCTTTAGCCAGCAATCCAAGGAAAAGCCATTGCCCCGTGTAATCGGCTTGCTACTGTTAAATTCTTTTACTTGTTAGACTTCATTGCTCTTTTACCACTTTACTGATTTCTGTTGATTTTTTAAATAGAACTGATTTCCTCTGTGGTTTAGTTCATTTGCTTTGATCATTGCTTACTCTATTGTATTAACAATTGTCATTAATTGGAACACAACCATATTCTAAACCAGACTCCAAATAGTTTTGGTGTTACCAAAAAAATTTGGTTTTCCTTTTTTTTTTAAATTGTTTGCAGGAAAAAGGTAGCAAACTGTGCACTTAATAAGTTTTAAAAGTAATTCCTTTTTCAATTCTCAGCCATCTATCATGGGGCAGCAATTCACTTTCATAGTATTCTG
Source organism: Polioptila caerulea (assembly GCA_013397295.1). Lineage (NCBI taxonomy): Eukaryota > Metazoa > Chordata > Aves > Passeriformes > Certhiidae > Polioptila > Polioptila caerulea. The sequence continues at coordinate 873,524 of VYXF01006526.1, read as the reverse complement.
TAACAGTTTTTCCTGCAATAAGACTAAAGGGGAAAATGGAACATTGTTTTCTTAGAAGAAAGATCTTTAAAATAGATTTAAATCATTTGATGTATCTAGTATAAAATTCTTGAAGCTAAAGTGTCGTTACACAGAGATCCTTTTCCCTACTCTGAGAAGTGACAGATTCTAAACAGTCCAGAAGAAATCTATATACAGGCAGAAATGGCTTTTTGAGAAGAAAAGGTACTTACCTTCAGCTTTGACTTTCCAAGCAAGATAAAATACTTGGATTTGGTCTTGTGCTAACAATCAGAGTGTGACTATGACAGAGAAATGTACCCTTGTTTCCAAGGATGTACAAGGCAGTGAATGAATCTGAGAAAGCACTAATGCTGTTTTGTACTTAATCTGAGTCTAAAATAGAATATTTGTAGTCCTAGAATTTATCAGTCTAGTTATATCTGACTATAGCTAAAATCCCACTTCCTGTTCTCCTCTCTTCTTCATATCATCAGTAAATAAATGATAGGGATTTTTTGTTTTTTAATGTAGTGAGGGGACAAGTAATACCTTGGAACAAATTCTTCACTGCTTGTATATTTACTAGGGTACTACAGTGTGCTACAATCATTATACAAAAATATAAAAGTGAAAACTCAGTTATACCAGAAGTGGATCATCTTCCAATAATGGGATCAAAATCCCATTACCTCAAATTAATCCATTATTTTTTTGTATGTAACCAACATTGTCCAGGCTTTTGTCTATTCAAACAAAAATTTTTTCAACAGACTAGATTTTAAAATTGTGTTGGTTAAAATCACTGGCAGAAAAATTTTAGAAATTATTAAATGAAAAGTTTTGATTTATGTGAGAAATTTTTTGTTCTATTTTCACAGGCTTAAGTTAGACCTTTTCATTTCAATTTCCTTTACCTGTATTTTGTTAGATTTTTATTTCATTTGTTTTTTGATAAAGACTTTTTAATGTAAATATTACTCTTTATTCCTACTTTTCCTTTTATTTTTTTAGTTTTGTTTTGGCTTCACCATGCTTTCATTTTCTCCCTTTTAGTTAAACTCTTTTTTTTTTCAGTTGTTATTTAGGTTTACTTTTGCTGTCTATTTAGTTTTTCCTCACACTGCTTGTTAGGATGATTTTTGTCTGTGTGTTAGAGAGCAGCAAGAGTAGTGCTGCTCCACAGAGTATGAGCCATGAACAAAAGGTGGCCACAGCCCAGACACTGCTCTCTCTAGGAGGGCACAGCTGCACAACACAGAGCAGGCTACTGATCACAAGATCCATCAAGAGACCTGGTGTATCTGAGCCCTCAGCCTCGTAAAGAGAAAATGTCTCATTTGTTAATAGCCCTTCATTGTTATAACTGTTAAGTATTAACTGACCTTCCTGCAGGTTCACATGTGTGACTAGGAACATACCAAAATGATCCAGCACCACAAAACATATCACCTGATGCACAAAAACAGGTACAAAAATGTTAGTGTAAAGCTTTGTTCCATTAGCTTTCTTGCCTGGATTAAGCTGTAATGCTCAGATGCCAGCTCTCACCTTATTCAATACATATTGAAATTACAACAGAGAATTGGGTTGACCTGTATATTCCCACAATATACATTTATTTATATATATGTTTTTCTAGTGCACTTGAGAAATATAGCTCCTACCAGTTGTCATGGTTGCTGCCTGCAGTCTTAATAAACTTCCTAAAGTGTTTTGAAGAGTGCACAGAAATACCATCCTAGGCAGTCTGCCAGCTGGAAGGATATTATAAAATACTGCACTTGCTCACCAGGGGTTTCCCACAATATCTCTCCAGCTGGCAGCCTGATCTGCTAGACAGGAGCCTCTAGAAGAGCAACACCATACCTGTTGCTGGCGGATTTGTTCACACTGTAGGGGTCGGAGTGTCCCAGGAAGAGCTTTTAACAATTTATTCAAGCCTGGACATTTATGTGGTTTTACTTCCACCACACCTTTGTGCTTGACAGAAATCTGCCTGTTACAAAAATAACAATAACATATGAACTGAAAAAATCTCCAGTTTATAGAAATATTCACATCATATTTAAATTTCTAAAGATTGTCATGCTAGATTTGGGAATAGAGAATCTTAAATTATTAGAATAAAAATGTTAGTCTTCCACCTCAACAGAGATCTGTAGGGCAGATCACTTAGATTTCATTGGTTGACTAAATTTTTTATATGGTTTATACCATATTAAAAATGGTATTTTTAATTTTAAAAACTGTGATTTAGCATCTTGCATTTAGCAAGGGTTTCAGCTCTCTAAGTAGTTTAAAATTGTAACTTTGACTTGAAAAAAAAATACAAAATATCACCCAAATGTCACTGTGGGACACACACAAGGACACAGAGGACACACTCTTTGCAGAAGGTTAAAAGGGTTTATTAATTATTTGACTCTATATTATATAGTACTTTCACACAGACCAGGGATTGGAGGAAAAGTTGGATGCCTCCCCTATCCCATTGGTCAAGGCGACTGCCCATCAGTTGTTTTCCACTCCCAAAAGAAGGAATTTCACAACTTCGTCTTTACATAAACATACTTCTAATTATAGCACCCATGCGTGAGAAAATGAACTAAGAACTACAAAACATTGAGTTAAAAAGTACATAAAAAAAAACTTAAAAGAATCAGAGTGACACCCAAAGCCTCTCAAAATCTCATTGAAGGATCTGAAGACTATCTTTCTGTCTGCTTTTTAAAACTGTCTCAGGTTTCTCACTATCTTCAGGAGGACCATAAAAGATGCCCCTTGTGAATGATTATCCCACTTCTGAACAGCTTAACACATATTAATTTATTGAATGATGATTCAGCAACCAATAAATAAAAAGCTGAGGTTAATTCTGAGAAAGATCTTTTAAAATATAAATTAGAACCAGCAACTGTAATTCACATCAATCCAAACTTTCTACCTCTGCCTACAGAGGAGCACAAATCTTGAGAGGAGGAACACAGTGTAAGAGTGAAGCTATTCATTTTCAGACATAATTGTACAGGATTGCATCTAGGGTAAAGTACATCTACAGCAAAGAATTTCTTCTTCATACCCAGCTGCAACCTCCTGGGCATCAGTTTCTGCCCATTGTCTCTTGTCCTGTTGCTTGGCACCACTGGGAAGAGCATGGCTCCTGCCATCCTTCCTTCAGATACTGACAGATTTTGTTGAGGTCGCCTCTTGGTAGCCTCTTCTTGAGGTTAAACAGGTCCAACTCAGTCTAACCCCAAAAAGATCACGCTCCTGCCTCTTAATCATCTTTGTCCCCTTTCTCTGGACCTTCTCCAGGAGTTCCAGGTCTCTCCTGTTCTGAGGAGCCCAGAATTGGACACAGCCCTCCAGATGAGCTTCACCAGGGCTGAATAGAGGGGCAGGATCACCTCCCTCAACCTGCTGGCGATGCTGTCCCAAATGCACCCCAGGGTACCATTGTGGTACCTCTTGGCCACAAGGGCACTGCCAGCTCATGGACACTTGGTGTCCACCAGGAGCCCCAGGCCCTTCTCTGCAGAGCTGTTTCCCAGCAGGTCAGCCCCCAACCTGTGCTGATGTATGAGTTTATTCTTCCCCAGGTGCAGGACCCTGCATTTGCCTTTGCTGAATTTCAGATGGTTCTTCTCTGACCATGTTTCCTGTTGAGGTCATTCTGAAGAGCTGCATCCTGCAGCATTCTGCAGATCCTGACAGGGCATTCTGGGCCCTCACAATAGGTGCAGAGACCTACCAGAATGAGAAGTAAGATTTTGTTCAGGCAGAAGTCCTGAAATCAAGTTTTTTGTAAGTATATTCACAGGAAATTCGACAGGAACACAAGTTTCTGGCAAATAATGAATAAAAATAATAATAATAATAATCAGGGATTGTTTTGTATCAAATTACATTACTTTGGTCTTTGAATTGCATAAGACAGTGTCAACTAACCAACAGTGGGCTTTGCTGGATATTCCTTTTCAGATTTGTACTTTTTATCATACTATAAGCTGAAGTCAGACATATGCAAATGTGCAAGGGCTCTCAATTTCATTTATTTTCAAATGAACTAATAAGATTTTTATACTATATGACATAGCCAATCTTTCACTTCCTAATGAGTAGTCTCTTTCAGATAGATCTAATTAACCAGATTAAAAAAAAAAAAATCAGCTCTCTGAGTTACACAGTCACAAGACTTTCCCTTCAGTATGAAGAAAGCCAGTCCTTTCAGTATCAAGCATCACTTCAGGTGGAATAGTCTGTAAGTTCTGATGAGGAGCAATATGTTGTAATAGTAAATATGAAAAGTACATAGGATATAGAACTCTTTTCCAACTAAATAGGCTGTATGCAAAGATGCCAAGAAACCAATTTATGTTTTTGTGAAGATGATTGCTCTGAAAGGTAGTAGAAGACACTGAGTCACGCTTTCAGAATGAAGTTCCTCACTCGGATGATTTAAGTTCAGGTATGTTTGTAGCTTTCCTTTTAGGACAAGTCCTTTGCAATGAAGATACAGGTTACATTGATCAAATACCAGAACTATCAGCCCCCTGACAATCAGTGACAGTCCCCCATAATTTGCTATGAAAGAATTCAGGTTTTTTATGAATGAAGGACCACAAATTGAGCCTCCAGAATTTGTCTTACAGAAAAGCGTTTGTAGAAAGGTCATGAGGCTTTTTATTTTCTTAAGTTAAAAAAAAGAAAGTATTTTATAAGAATAAATTAGTCATAACTTGCATGATTTTAATTATTCTGTTAACATTCTCATTTTTGAGATCTATCTCACATTTTAATTTCATCACATCTGATTTTATTCTAGATTGCAAATCATTAAACAAATATTATGCTTACCGTTGCCAAAATTTATGTTTTCCAGAGATATGTACTGTGTATGATATTAACTGTGGTCTCTGTGATCTTCATTAACAGCCATTTCTCAATATCTATTACTCAGGAAAAAAATAAATTAAGCATTTGGTTTCATCTAAATACTCAGTTTAATTGAGAGAGCTCAAACTATTCTTGTGTCAAACATATTAATTAAGATGACATCCTTAAATCCACAAATAGCTGTATTGCTGCTCACAGCTGACTGATATGGAACATCAGGAGATTTTTATTTTGGATGCTTTTGCTACTTTCAGCATTCTGTGTGATTATATGAATCAAAGGAGGATATAGATTTGCCAAAGTAGTCAAGGAAGAACATAATCTTGATACACTCCATCTAAACAAATTACTTTAAAAGGACATCTCAGTGGAGTTCTTTTAAGTGCTACAGAGCAAACTATGAGAAAGGAACACAAAAGTAGAAAGAGACTAGTTCCTCAGATGGTAATTTTACAGTGCTCTGCTATGGGACTTGCTACACCTTAGGGCAATCAAAAAATTATATCATCAAAACAATAGAGAAGTCCCACATCTACAGAGGATGCTTCCTGAGCTAATCTTGTGGATGGCCTTGTGGGGAATCTGACTAGATACCAAAAAATTGTAGTGCAGATTAACACAGAATGATTTTATTTACAAAAGGCATTACAAAGACTAGTGCTTTTCACTCAAAAAATCTAAAGAAATTGTCCCTAACAATGCTGGACAAACCAAAGAATACTTCCTTTAAACTACATAGATTATGAGATAGCAAGAGAAACTGAAGCATTTACCTTGAGCACATCCACAAAAAAAGACAAGACAAAACGCCTGCCTTTGCACAGCCTATTTCTGTCATTATTAACCTGACCTGACTGAAAATTCTTTGGAATATTTCACCGTCATTTAACTGCAAAACTGTACTGTAATCACAGGAAGACTGATTTAAGGTAAGTAAGCTTAAATTTAATAAATTCTAAATGATAATGTACTTCTTCAGAGCCTCTCACCCATTCGATCTATACAAGGACTGAAATGATGCACTTCATTTACTTTAACCTCCTTAGTTATTAATTATGTTCTCACACTTACTTTTTTCCCTAATATGAGCTCTACTTTGTACTTGTTAGAATTTTCTGAGTTCAGACACTTTCACAAGCTTGATAACATTGCTAGAGAACAACCACTATTGATATAAAGCCAGATAACTAAAACTTTCCTACAAGCAAAACAGAATATACTTGAAAAAGGGTTTTCATAAAATATCCTTTTTTTTCGTCTGTTTGTTTTACAACTTTCTGAATAGGAAATATTTGAATATAATGTATTCAAGTTTAAATTCAATCCTACCAAATTCTGGAGAAGTAATTAGAAAGGCATCAAGTGTTTTGATTTTGCTTTGTAAAAACTGAATATAGTGAGAAACAGTTGAGTCATCTAACAAAAGGATCACAATTATATGGCTTTCTTAAAGGTAAAAGGAACCCAAACACTACAGTTTTTCAGTTATTAGACAAGAATTTAAAATACTACACATGAAGTAAGTTGCAGTCTTAACATAAAATACCCAAACAAAAAAACCCCAAGGAAACTATCCCTTAATTTGCATACAATTATGTAATTAAAACTACTGTCCTGATTCATACATACAGGAGGACTAAATTAAGGCTGCAGAAGTGTTAGGCCCGTCCTTTTCACATACTAAGAGAAGATGCCTAGCTATTATGCTGAACAATACTGCTTTGATAGTCTCAAAATCAGCAGTACCTTTAATATCACAACTCTCCCCAATTGGTTGGTTATTCCCGTAGTTTTTTTTTCTCCCAAATTACACAGTAGCTTAAGAGCTAATAAAATGTATGACTATTATGTCATAGTGACCCCTGAATTTTGGGGCTAGCAATGGTGTTCATAAATATTCCATGATATATAATTTTAAAAGCTATGAAATACACTTAAAATACTTTCATACAATAATCATGGTTTGTGTAAAGTCTGATGTATGTGACAGAAAATGACATATATCCTTCAAGTGGTAAAATCCACTTCTGATGTAAGACAATATCATCATATAAAAATAAAATGAGAGCCAAGGATGTTTCAGAGCACTATATCAATTCAGATGTAATTGTGAATTAAGTCTGTGCTAAAGCTAATAATGTTTGTCAAGAATGTAAATTATGAATAGATATATCAAAATGAACTTGTATGATGCATTCCAAAAATATACCGTTCCTGTTTTTAAAAACTTCAGAGAGAGAATACTATTGAATTCATAGAATATCTGTCAGTGTCTTATAAACAGCAACCATTTACAGGAAAGCTATAAAAATACACTGGAAACTATATCTACTTGTTGTAAAAATATATTCTAGAGATTAATTTTAAGATCTTAAAAGGCTTATAATTCAGAAGCTACTTGGGTTTGAAGAGTTATTCCTAGCTTCTGCCACAGTAAAGCAACAAAGGATACTGAGAAATCTTGGCAAAATCCCAATATATTAACTTATTTAAGATATATCTAAGTATATCTAAGATCTTGCCAATATTTGTTGAAATAGAGAGCAATGCTTGTTTACTTTTCTACTTTTGCTAAGTGTATAAATGTTCCAAATCCGTAACACTCTCTACTAATCTCCCTTTTCAAATATGTAGTTTAAGTGATTAGGACCAGTAAAACGTCTCCTGCCAACAGCTCCTCAATTAGAAAAAAAATTCATTTGTTGAAAAAAAAATAAATGGGACAGAAAGCATTTTAGCTATTACTATTTTTTAGTGTAAATGGTTCTATACTGATGCAGGATGCAGTTTTAAGTAAAAACAGGAAAAGATTTTTATACAGAACAGCAGTCAGATTTAAAAAGTACAGAAACAGGTAAGAAGCCCAACATTAGATCTCCTTATTTAGAAAGCTGAGGGTTTAAATGGTCTTGGAAATATATGAACATTTTAATCAACAGACTCACAAAATGTGTCTCTCAAACTCTCTTTCAGAAAAAAATATTCTTTAACTGTAAAAAAAAAAATACTATTACAGTGGTTAAAGAATTAATATTTTTTAAAATGTTGTTCCACTTTTAAGACTTTAAGTATCAAGTTCATTCAATTACACATATAAAATTGTATCTGCCCTAGGAAAACAAGAGAGAGAAAACAGAATAAGCATTACGTGCTGGACAAGCCATAGGAACGGTGATAACAGGAGGCTCCCAGTTTAAAACCCCCTCCCTTAAAAGTACCAGATACTTAATGTGATCTTTGATTTTCTTTTTCACACAGCAGAACAATCTCACTAGTACAAGCAGGAAATTTAATAAAGACAGCTCAGCCCCCAGCTGGTGCATCAATCTTTTACTTTTTCAGGCAGGGTGAGGTTCACCACTTCTTTACACACCTCAGTTTTTTGTATTATCTTGTCCAACAGTGAATATTTTTGGTTTTGGCTTGGTTAGTTTGTTCGGATTTTTACCATTACTATCCTCCTTCCTCGCTGTTTAGAATCCCCACGTTGTAGCAGTACAGGGAAGCACAAAGAGCAGGACCACCCTGCAGGGAAGAGCAACCAAGAGTGTTCAGGGCACTCAGAGGGCAGTGCCCTTCCCAACCAAAGGGGACCTGTCACTGAGCTGATAACGAGTCCAGCATCAGTCCCAGACAAAGCAAGGAGATGAACCTGGCACAGAGTTTACTCAGGGATCCAGTTAGGAGCAGTAGAATACAGGACCAAGGACAAGACTGGAAACAAGGTATAACTACCATAAGAGAGGTCCTTTAAGGAGAACAGTTACCTTCAGTGCAGGTCCAAGGCCCATCCACACAACACAAACGTAAACAGGACAGGAATGTTTCAGCCATAGCCCAGGATGGGGGGCTGGTTAATCAGGCCTCAGCTCACATGAGGCTTCTGGAACCCAGTGCAGATGGTGTGATTAGAAGCCCCAGGTGAGGCTGGTCAGGGTTGTTAAGACCAATGAGCATCTTAAGAGCCCTGACAATTACGGCCTTTAAGCTTCTTCATGATACCAAAGCTTAGGAATATAACAAAACAAGTTTCTAGTCAAGCTTGACTCAGAAAAAATTCAGCCTAATTGTGCTATTTGGTTTCTTGGCTCAGAAATCAATATAACATACAAACATGACTTTTTTTAGATCCAATTTTGAAACCCGAAATGTGTTTATTACTACACAAAAATCTGTTTTTGATAATATTGAGATCTCTTCAAGTCCAAGGAATATTGAACAACAAAGGACTCACCTTAGGTCCAAAGTTTGTTAGTGTCCACAAGATAATCTTATGTCCACTTCTGCTGACATTCTCATGGGCAAAACTAACGGATTAGCCTCAATTCAAAGCTTGTCCATATAACAAGGAGAGGAATTATGAGTAACATAAATATCTATGAACTTTTAAAAAAAATGTTGGAGCTATCTATTTGGACAGTAGGCAAAAAGCAACAAAATAATTTTCAGTGTTTGCTTGAATTGCAAATTCTTAGATGGCCATAATGTGAACTCTCCTCCTGTGAAAGATGTCCAGGATGAAAGGCAATGTTACTTAGAAATGCCATACAAAGGTGTTCACTCCTTCTCACACCCAATTGACTGATTAATTGTTAATACAAAGAGAAGAGTTTATACAGAGGAGAGTTGACTCCCTTGTGAATTATCTGCTGTTTTATTCCATCATGGGATAGAGAAAGTTGCCATAAAAATACTTTGCTGAAGGCAGTAGAGAGGAAAAAGAATAAAAATCTGCTCTTGAATTTACAACACAGGGCCTGTCCATTCCTTTGTCACATACTTCCAAGTCTAATTGTTACCTTCTACCATTTAATATTTAGAACATTGTACTAAATATTGCTTTAAGGAATATGTCAAAAACTACCTAGTCTCTACAACAACTAATAGCTTCATACCTAAAACAGAGACACTTCATACACAAAAAATATTGAGGAGTGTAATTTTGCTTTTTCAGAACAGACTATTTTTCAGTCTGAACAAAAAATATTTATGTAAAAGACAGAAGCTTACATAAAAAGAAGTTAAAAAAATAGTTAGTATCATTTATTATGAAAATAAACTGTTTTTAAAGCAAAATTTTTCTAAGATTTTAATCTTTTTATATCAAAATATAAAGCTTTCTGACATGACAGAAAAAAAATGATTGCTAGAGGAAAAAGCATTAGATGTGCCTAAGTATAACTTCAATTAATGACCTTATGCAAATATTCCTTATAGAATTCAAAAGTCCTGTTACATTATTTATATGTATATGTATTTCCATTTACACCAGTTGTGAAATTATAAGACCATAACACAAGAGAATCTTATAAATATTTTATCAAATTCTTTTAGGATTAGAGTAAGTTCATTATAATTTGTAAAAACAGATAAATATCAAAAAAACCTTCTCAAAAGTTACCAAAATTAATATATTACAAGTCTTTAGTGTTTTATGTTTCATTAACTGAGATTAAATTTCTATATTTCATTCAAATAATAAAACTGGTGTTTTCATCCTTATAAAGGCAACTTTTTTTCTAATATGCCTATATAGATAGTTTTCAGCTAGACAATTTTCTCATTCATTCTTTTTAATCACAAAAATTACCCCAAAATTTATTGGGGCCAAAAATTTTCCCTTATGATTCCTAAACTATAAACAGAAATTAATTTAAAATAAATATATCATTATTTTTGGTCTTCACCTCCCCAGAAAAATCTCACATTTTGAGTAAGACCATACAGTAATCAGTTCAGATTGTGGCACTAGTGAGGGCAACAAGCATCTGAAAGGAGACCAAGGATTTCCAATAACAAATCTTTAACTAAAATAGTAGGTTCCAATGCCATTAGACNTGGCGCTAGTGAGGGCAACAAGCATCTGAAAGGAAACCAAGGATATCCAATAACAAGTCTTTAACTAAAATAGTAGGTTTCAATGCCATTAGACAAAAAAAAAAAAACAACCCCAACTTTAAAAGTCTCTATTGTATTGCTGTAATGTTTCGCCCACACATCGCTGGAACATTTTTCAGCTGTGCATGGGACCATGCTCTACAGGGATAAAAGTTTCTTATCTGAGCTACCAATAGAAGTGTCCAAGAATAAATCAACAACAATTCTAAAATGAACACTTATTATTCCTTTATGGTCATTGGAAAGGTGATTATCATTTAGAAGGCCAAGGTTTGACTTATTTTTTTTTGGTGACAAACAGAAGAAAAGAGTAATTCTAGAAGAACACTGAGGGGCAATTTGCTCTGTCAGTACATTAAAAGTACCAGGGTCCTTTTCAAAAACTACAGGTAGGAAAAAGAGATTAATTTAGCAATTTATTTAAAAGATCAAAGAGCTCATTTCTATTTGGTTTGATTTTTATTTGTCTTGAATTCTATACATCAAAAGCAGTTACCTCGGGCTTATAAGAAAAAGAGAATAAGAAAGCCAAAGCACTGAAATTAACATCAGGGGAACAGATCAGGAAACAACTTCAAGACCAATGAGTAGCTATGACTTTTTCTGTTACAAAGATAAACATTTTGACCTTTTTAGAATACAACTTCTGAAACTGCAAGGACAACATAATCAGGTCTTTTTCAAAGGACACTGATTCAATGCAATAAATTGAAGAGTTCTCAACGAGCTGGAAAAAAGTGAAATTAATATAATATTAAAGCACGATTTACTTGTTTTTAATAATCTTGGCCATTTTAAATTCAAGTGTTGGAGCACTGACTAGCTTCTGTACATTCCACAGCAAATTTCAAAACTTATTTGAATTCTCAATGCTGTGGAAATTTTTCAAGGTCTTGTAACTTGTAATTTTTGCACAATAGTATTGCAAATGTAAATGCAATACTAATGTAAACTTATTGCTAAGTACATATATCTTATTGAAGTGTACATATATTTTATGTATATGCATGAAAACATCACATTTTTAAGCAATGCAGTTCCAAGGAGACCTTACATGTTTACAGAAAACATGTTAGCAGAAAATACGATTCTGCTCTGAAAAAAAGCACAGTAAGGTTTAACTTGTCATAGAAAAATAGCATGCAATGTGTCACCTCTCTAAAAGAGAGAGCTGTCTGTGAAGCTGAGCTGACTAACAGCTGAGAGTATTTTTCTTTCCCCTGAGGCAAATGACTTATGATTTAGAAGAATCCTTTCTCACCCACTTACAAGTTGTTCTCTTGAGTATACTCTTTATTATGGAAGTGTGAGCTAGCAGTTCCCTGTGAGCTGAGAACTGGGAGCCCTGGGGAATTTGCAGGCTGGGCAGACAGTCCTGTCCCAGTGCCCAAGCCAGAAGGGGAGAAGGGTCACTGGGGGAAGCCCCAGGTGCCCCACGGAGCACCTTGCAGGGGAGGGGGAGGGACCAACTCTGGACCTGTGCCTGGACTGGCAGGTGGGCTCGGTCCAGGGATGGTCAGGGCTATGGGGACTTGGACACCAGCCCTGGGACAGGGACTGAAGGTCCCAATAAGGTGTAATGGAGTCCAGAGCCCCACACAGGGGCACAGAAAGGCCCCAGGTGAGCTTGAGCAAGGACAGTAGGACCTGATATTGTCCTTAGGACTCTGACAGCATTAACCTCCACTTTTACACCCAATTATCTATTCACACAGCTTTTATTTTCTCTCTGTCTTTTCATGTTTCAAAACTCTCTTTATTATCCTTCACTATTTTCTTCTTCATTCGTCCTCATGACACCTTAGTGTGTATGGATTCACGGTGGCAATTTGCTAAAAAATATTCAAACAAAGAAACTAACTTATTAAAAAGCATGAGCATGAGCCCTCTGCCTGCTGGCAACTTTCCTCATAACACAGGCCAGGATGATTTATTGGATTATAAAATAAAACAGTATCACTAAAAATCTTAATTTCTGACTCAGTGTTATGTATCGCTATGATATTTTTAATATAAATGGTTAGAGATCAACCTTAGCAGTGTAACAATGCCATTGCATTGTAATTTTAATCCAATCAGATGGTCAACATAGCTACTCAACAATGGTTGTTTTGGCATTCAGTTTACAGTTTCTTTTCCTTAATCTAACGGCAATCTTCTAGCTATGTCACCTTGTCCTGCACCAAATTAATACTTCAAACCATTGGCTATTTGTAGCGTGCTAATTCTCCCTGCACCTTTTCATTGCTGAGTCAAGCTGTGCATACTTCCTTCTTTTATCTTTCCTCAGAAATCAATCCCTCTATCCCTCGATCTAGGGTTTTGTTGTTTGTTTTGTGGTGTTTTTTTTGTTTGGCTTGTTGGGGGTGGGGAGGAGATTGTTGCTTTTTAAACTTGTCCCTAGAACTTCATTCAGTTTTTCAATATCTCTTTTGGAATGTATCTTCTAACATCTAATGCAGTATTCAAGATATATTCACTCCAAAACCCGGCAAAGAAAGACTTATTTCCTTGGTTGCTGAAACAGTACCAAACTCTTTACTACTTTCTGACCATTTAATGCTCATTATACCACCTACAGAACCAAAAGAAACATTTAAGCAATTCGTAACAGATGTGTATTTCTATCTATTCTCTACCTGTCTTTCCAGACTTACACAATGGCAAAGTTACTTGGAATGTTAATGAATAAATCACTCAGAACTAAACAACACCAATATTAAGGGCAAAGCACAACAGAAGGAAGCTGTGTAAACACATTACCTCTCTTATGTTATCTTTACATTGAAAATTTTATCAGACTTTGTAAGTTTTTGCAGTTCTCTTCAAAATCTTACAAGTTACTTGCAGTTGTTAATAACATAAGACTACTAAGGACCCAAAAGGTCAATCTTATTTCCACTGCTACCATAAATTCTATTGTAAGTTAATTTGTTTATGAGTTTATCAAGGTCCATCTCAAAAGTCTTCAACTTTTCTGTTCTACATTGTAAATTATAATCATATACTGTGTACAGGGATAAAAACTGCTACCTCTCCTTTGCAGACATGGAAATAAAATGTACAGATTCTATGAGATTTTTCTGATGGACACAACTAGAATAGAGATTGTCAGCTCTGAGGTACGCAATAATTATTGCTTAAGTTGGTACTAGAGTTGTTATGCAAAAAAAAATTATAAAGCCTACCAAAACTAAGTAATTAATCATGCTGTTCTTATTTTTCAATGTAAGTTTACTTATTAAAAAAAACATATGCACAAATATTAATAGAGGTAACAAGCACAAATCTTAATAGATGTGCTAATAAGGAAATCAAATATATCTCTAAATTACAAAATTCTAGGTTTTTTTTTTGTTAAAGCTACTCTTGTTAAAACTACACAGTGGCAGTAAGAAATATTCTCACAGATGTCTACTCAATCAGATTAGAAGATTCTCTACACATATGTAGTAAGAAAATGACAATGTATAACATGATCTGGCTACTCTTAGCCTTCTGTGTTATTGTAAAGAAAAACTCTAAGAGTCATTTTAATTAATCTGTATATCTTGCAGTACCACACACTTGCTGATAGGACAAAGAACTTAAGATTTTGTCATAGTTAATAAATTTGCTTCATGCTTATAATTAGAAAAGAAAGAAAAAAATGTTTTTGCAAACCTCTGAAGGACTAAAAATATTTTTTCTTCATTTTAGTCTCATTAGAAACTTTAAAATATAAACAAAAAAATGTTCTTTTTATTTTAAGAAATCTGCGATCGTTTTATCTTTTTTTCTGTCAGCTGTAGCCCGTCAGAAGGCTGTTTTCTTACGTCAAAAGGGAACTTGTCCTTTCTTGTTCTACAGGAGCTCCTGTTTTCTTCATTTATCAGCTCTGATGATAACAAAAAATCCCTACATGCCCCTGGGATTGTCATTGCCTTCTGTTTGCTTTCCTTTATTTGTCCTACATGTGTAAGAGATTTTCAACTCTTACACAGCCTATGACATGCTAAGCCCACTACAGTTCACATAACCACTAAGGTAACTTTTTTCATAATTTTTATATCACTCCCTCATCTTTTCTCTATTTCCCCAAACACAGTCAACTGCATCAAGGTGGATTTCTTAGGATATACCTTTCTTTTCTTATACAATTAAATTTCTTTTTGCTTATATTCTCTGTTATACCACATCATTCTCTTCTAATAATATTTGTCTCTACCAGTGATGAGAAAATATTGGCTCTTTAAATTGTTGCTCATTTCTTTCAGAAACCTGCTTTTTAAGTTCTGTTAAGCTATTCCAAGAAAGAAGATTCAATAAATTATTTGGCTTACCTGTTCTAGCATTATACTACTTAGTGAAAATGTAATTTTTTTCTAATGTCCATTCTCCATGCAATAATTTCAAGATGCTGACTTTACCATCTTTTACTTTACTCTTCATGTCTTTAACTCTCTGTCAAGAAGCTGTGATCTGCCATGTGGCTTACACCTTTGTCACTGTAGTAAACAAGCCCAGTCTCTCCCTGCAGAATTCTGTCAATCAGTCTTAAATTTCCCAAGATCTGTTTGGATTGAAACTCCAGAGTTTGCTGTTCCAATTTTAGCACCATGTACAAATTTGCTGAAGATATATTTTACTTGTCATCAAGGTGGCTACTCCTGATAGAGTATAATATTGACACAGGAATCAACACAGAAATACCCTGTTACCAACCGCCAAATGGCTATCAAGGCATTGATTTCTGTCCTTCGACCCTTGTGATGCATCCAAATCTCTATCCATCCAATTCTTCAGTCCACAATTCCTCTACTTCCAAATGAGCATGCTGAAAGAGAAAATCTTAGGAATCCTACTGCAGAGCATATTCCATTCATTGTTCTTTCATTCTACCCATTGCCGCTCAATGCAGTGTTGAAAGCAGCCAGGTTAGCTACCAGGTTTTGTCTTACCTGGTTACCTCGTTATCTTATTTTACATGTGGAAGTGTTTTTCAAAAGGAAATTCTCAATGATTTTCATAGGCGATGAGGTTGGATAGACCTGTCAGAAGTGTATAGGCTTTTATTGTTGTCTTAAAGATGCTCATAAAACTTTTTCCATTTACCAAGAGCACTCTCTTCCCCCATCATCATGATAGGCAGCACACTCAGAGTAACAGCCTAATCTTTTCAATGAGTCTTTAATTCATTTTCCCCCATTGTTAGTTATACCTTACTGTCATTTATATCATTATTGTTAATACAAACACAGTAATAAGTCACTAAATGAAGAATACAAGAAAGTAAAAGAGTCTGTTTCCTGCAAAATCATGTATTTTGTTTAAGAGCACTATAGAATTGGTTTATGTTGTTGTCTTATTATTATGATAGAAATTTATTTCATCCAATATTTTCTGGAAAATTGAATTCCAATGCACACATCCTGGCCAGAATTGCTCAGGAGAGGGTTCTTGTGCTTTTTTTCCAGCATTATACCTTCTGCTGAGCCTAAAGAAAATTTCCAAATTTTAGAATATACAATTCTAGACATGACAAGATTCACAGCAATTCATAAACAGACTGGCAATTTTCATGAGAGTGGTGGTCTTCAAAAATGAATTATTGAAGCAGTAAGATAGCGCAGGTTATCACAAATGACTCACCATAACTGATTATAATCAACAGAATACAATGAATAGTGAAATTAAACACATATTATATGCTTCTTTTGGTGATTTTGGTCCTGTGAAAAATTATTTATTAATGACAGCCATTTACTTTCCACAGTTCATTTTAACAATTCTAAACAAAATCCTAGAGAAGCTTGTGAAGGACTTACCAATATATAATTTCCTAATTTTCCCTTACGATAATTTATGACATTTCTAAGCAGAAAGGAAAAAAAAAACCTGCAGTGAAAATGGTCTAGTGAAAGGCTGCAGTACAGTTGCAGCCTTTCAGTATTAAATTTATTCCACTAGTAGCTGTGTGTGCTAGTTTTGTCTAGGATAGAGCTTATTTTCTTTGTAGTAGCCCCTATGGCTGTGTTTTGGATTTGCACTGTAAACAGGGTTGATAACACAGGGCTGCTTTCATCACTGCTGAGCTGCACTGAGCTTTTCTCTTCCTTTTACCATGCCACCAGCAAGGAGGCTGGGGGTGCTGGAGAGTTTGGAAGGGGACACATCCAGGACAACTGACCTCAGATAACCAGAGGGGTGGTCCATACCAGATGGCATCATGCTCAGCATATAGAACTGGGGGAAAAAAAAGGAAGAGGGAGAGATTCGAAATGACAGTGTTTGTCTTCCCAAGTCACCATGACATGTGACAGAGCCCTGCTTTACTGAAGATGGCTGAACACCTGCCTGCTCATGGGAAAGCGTGAATTAATTTGTTATTTGGCTTTGCATGAGCATGCAGCTATTGTTTTACCAATTAAAAAGTCTTTAACTCAACCCACAAGTTTTCTTACTTTTACCATTCCAATTCTCTCTCTCATCCCACCAGGAGAAAATGAGCAAACAGCTGTGTGAGGTTTAGTTGTTGGCTGGGGATCAACCACGAGACTAAGCAACTAAACCTTTAGCACAGCAGAACTTAATTCCAAAACAAAAACAAGTAAGTAAAATATGAAGGGAAATTTCCAAGACAAAGAAAACACTACAGTGTTTTTCCTTTATCCTTCAGCTGATTTTCTTTCTTTCTCAATAAACATTGTTTCTTAAAATATTGCAATAAACTTCACAGTTGGTATGTTTGGACATGTGGAATTTTTGCACTTATTAAACTACATACATAAAGGCTCCTGTTCTTAATTATTTTAAAAAATACTCATTTTTTTACTATGACAGAAGGCTATTAACTTTTTTTGATTGAAACAATTTTGAAAGCTGAAGCTAATACAGAAGCAAAAGCGCTACAGTCCAATAATTCTACCTCATTATAAAAAGGGGAAAAGCAATTTTTACAAATTTGTCTCTATAAGGGTTTTAAGTGAATTAGAAGTATTATTACTGCAGTCAGCCTTTACCATATGAAGAAGATAAGGGTATGGTTTGCCAGGGTCAATAGGAGATACCTTTTCTGGAAGTAAGGATTTGTTGATAATATTATTGAAACTTAGAAATGCAGTTTGAAAGTAATTTGAACTGATTAATGAACATTGTATAAGCAAGTGTACAACTGCAAAGACGAGAGGGGATCACAAGTTCAGGAAGATGTATTTCTAATAGGCATTAGGAGTGTCTACTTAGCTTCATTACAACAGATTTCTGGGATTAAAAGACCATGCTCCCTAGATGGCATAATGACAATGAAGTTTGGTGATTTGACATCAGAAGATTCAACTTTTGTGTCTTCTAAAGAAATTGCTTCAGCAGACAAGGGATCATAAAGGTTGCAGATAGAGTTAGTACATCTGTCTTCCTCTAGTATTCTGCAGGTCAGCAATCCTGCTCTGCTCATGAGATTTGACAGCATCAGTACATTGTTATCTGCTACAGCAGATGGGCTTTAGCTGTGACTTCTTATACTGTGGAATTAAAGCCATGCAATTGAAAATTTTCTGACCATATCTTTGTAAATATTAACTGGACAGAATTTCAGTCACTTACAGTATTGTTTCAGAGATAAGAAAGAGTCTATCCACAACAGGTTCTCCAGAATTCATGCTTAGGGCTCAAACTACCCTGACTAAAACTACAGGATCAATGATTGTGCTTAGTGGTGTATGAATGTGACCACGTTATGTCTCCCAGAAACTTGCATGAAGTAAAAGGTTTCAAACAGCTCAAGTCAGAAACCTATTTCTGTAATAAAAAACATTCTTTTTTTTCTTGCCTAGAAAACTTAGCATCTAATTATTTATTAGGAATTTTAAAAGCTACATCCTCTGTTTTTTTAATCAAGTTAGAAGTAATAACTGGATAAATGCAGTTGTCTGCAGTTCTCTTTGAGCTGCTGCCTGGAGGTGCGAGCAGTCCTATGCTTCAAGGTTTCAGTTCCTTGGCATAAGGATGGATGCTACAGTGAAAAGTACTAAAAACATTAAAAGAGGTTAAAGAGCATGGGAAATTAGCCTAGTCTTCACAATATCCTAACTCTCATTTAATGCACTGGCACTCCATCCAAGGGATGCGCATGTGAGAAAAATCTCAATTTCTTCATCAAGTGGGTTAAAAACAGAACCTCTTTTTGGTCTAATCTCTAAAAAATCCTAATAAGGTGGCATGACAAAACAGTCCCTGACAAGACATACTGACAGATATAATGAGATCAACTTTAAATTGAAGCATGGTGAAGTAAGGAGCATAGGGGAAATAATAAAGTGGAGAGAATGATAATCAGCTGAAGAAAGAGTTACTTTAATGGACTTTAAGACTCCTGAAATGTGCAATGAGATGGTGTCTGAATGTATTGTTATTTTTTATCAACTGAAAAAAAAGACCCTGTTGTATTCTATCATTCTAAGGTAGCTAAGTGAAACCTAACAAGGGAGAGTAAATTATTAAACCATAGGGGAAAAGGAAAATTATTCTATTCTACCTTTTAAAATTTCTTTACACAAACTGTCCACTTATCTTCAAAGTAGCAGCTTATATTCTTGCATGACTGTAAAGCATCTAACACACTTCTATAGACCCTACACAGACACCCTAAAAGAGAGCTTAAATGACATTATTTAGACTGATAAAGACAACAATATAAATTACGAAAATTAACTCCTAGAACATTTGAAGACAAGGAAAAGATTTTGACCTCTTTTGAGGCAAATTTTCAGTACAAATGTAAAACTATCTCTGCATAAGAACATATATGCCCTATAACATGAACATCCCAAAATGTATTTTAAGTATTTTTCCTGTATGTAAATCTCCACCAAAAAAACCCCAAAAAACCAAAAAAAACCCCAAAAAACAAACAAAAAAAACCCCACCAAAATTTTTGGATTTTTTTTTTTTCTCCTGAGAAACATATTTTTTTAAGAACAAATTTAAATGTAGGGACTTAAGTCCTTAAGATTAAATTCCCAAGTATTCACCTTTAGGGAAAGACTTTGTCCTGTCAATCTAAGATACTGTCTCTAAGCAGCTCCAGTTAAGCTACTGGGTCTGTAAGAGAGATGAAATCCTTGTTTTTAATATTCTCTCTATGGACTACAGACAACTTTTTTTTTTTTTTCACCCCTAAAAAATACGTTTTCTATTTTCTTTTCTGTGGAATTCATTGCGAAGTGCTTGTTTTCCTTTCAGTGTACATGCAGTGTAGGTGCTCAATTCAGCATTCAGGAATGGTCAGTCCCTTTTTGGATCCAATGTTGAGCATTTATATATTCATAATGAAAAAAAATACAAATCTTTTCCAGTATTAGTCTAGGCTTTACATTAATTGAAATAGGGAAACCAGAAAACATTTTTACCTTAGTATCTTCATGTTTAAAATGCATTGATAATATCCACTTAATACTGAGAAATATTGTGAGAATTTGTTCTTCCTGGATTTTGAACATATCAAAGGTTATAAAATGTTACTACTATTTTTCATTCCATTACTGCTCATTCTGTACTTGTTGGCTATTGAAAATAATTGATCCTTTCACCTTTATTTTGTCCCTTTGCATTTACATAGAGAGTCATTACATCTGTTCCTACCATTCTTTTCTTCAGACTGAAAACACACAGCTTTGTTTTAACTATTTTAACAGGTTCAATTGTCAAAGCTTTTCATCATGTTTACAGGTTTTTTTTTTTTTCTCTGAGCTATGTTCAGTTTCTACTGTTGATTTTGAGCTGCTGCCTTCCTTACTGATTGAAGGGCTGAAAAGTTTTCTTTATGTGCTTTGTTAGACCCCCATGAGCTACTGTTTATGTTCTGATTGTTAAACTAACATAATGACAGATTAATTTTTAGATACATCAGTTGGCTTATTCCCCCTACTGCAAAGCAACAAGGTCATGACTGTAGACGCAAGAGGTCCACAAGCAAAATATGGGAATGGGAAAAGCAAAACTATCCCTTTCATAAGTGCTATATCCTTGTGAGAAAGTAACTAGTTTTATCTTAATGACACTTCCTCTTTTCTTTCCAGCACTGATTCATCCTCATTGTATTTCTTTTCACTTTAATAGCTGAATTTTTTTCATTATTCATTTCACTTTGATGTTTCCGTGACCAATTTTTTTTTTTTTCACAAACACTTCCTAGGATTTCTTGCAATCTTTATGGTAATAGCTCAGAAAACCTAAAAGAATTCTTCTCTATATGGAATGACAGTGTTATTAAACGAGGACAAAGACTGAAGTAAATATGAAAGAAACCATAGCTCCTGGCTCTATGTTCCTGCTGAGTTTTAAAGTCAGTGGAATGTGGGAGTCCTTCCTCTTCTCAAAGGTAAGATATTTCTAATCAGCGCTATCATGCTCTAAGGCACTATCTCACAACACCTATTAGTTGTAAACTCAGCAGGAACTGCAACTCCCTGCCTCTCAAAAAAGAAAAAAAAAAAAAGAAAAATGTTTCTTATATGAGATCCAGATTATCCAGAAAAAGGGAGACAAGATACAAATTACACATGAAAATGTGCTGCATTCCCATTCAAGATGCTCTTGAAAATATATTATACAAAAGTCATGATCCTACAAGCTATTGAATATTTTTCACTCAAAAGAATTTTAGTAGCAACAGGATTTTCAGATTACTCCTCCTGTGTGCCATGATCTCCAGGGATCAGGAAAGGATTGCTGACTGAATTTTCTACACTCTGCTTGGTGTAAAAGAGAACATTCTATCCTACAAATGAAAACAAGCAATGTTGAAAGGGAATAGACTCACACAGGTAAAATGATCGCTTTTTCTGAGTCTAGGAGCCCAAATTACCTAAATATACTGCTGATCTCCTCAGTAGTCTTTCTTGGTAGTGTACCAAGTAAGGGCTGGCAGAAGTTTGAAGTTGTTCATTTAGGCATAGTTACAATAAGAGCAGGCTTTGATGCCCAACCTATCTTCTTGAAATGAATTGTCCTTTTCATGAAAGTATTACAAAAGGTTCAGATTGCAGTTCTTGTATTTCAATTCCTAAATAAAAAATACAATTTATTATTATCGTTTTCCAAAGAGGTATACAAGGTAGAGACATGGAAGGGGCCAATTTCCTTGAGAAAATCAGAGTGTCAGATAACCATTTGGAAAAGAAAGGAGTCAAAGAAGACTTTTTTGTAGAAGAAAATTTTTAACAAGCAATTATAAAAACTTGAATATGTAGATAGGACCCACAGCAGTCTTTAGCTCACAAAATACTACAAAAAATATAAAACTGGAGAAAGTTAAAATTAATTTCTTTCTGCTTAGACCAAAGATAGCCATCTTCACCATTTGCCTGAAGAAACACATTGACTTTTAGACACCTTGGAAAATTTTGAAATCTCATACTTGATTTCCCACCTTTTTAAGTTCAAATACACCCTTTTTCAGCTAAAGCACTACAAACTCACAAGGTTCATTAAGTCATAACGATCATCATACAAAAATTTTCCTCCTCACAGCCCTCTGTCAATTATGCTGAAAGAAAACAAAAGAGTTGACTGGTTCAGACTGAATATATGCTCAGTATTCATGCATTATCTCCCAGCCATATGAGAATCAGTGAAAATACTTAGATCTTTTCCAAGCTAAAGAAAATTTGTGAGCAAATCCTTTTTTGTATCTTATTTATAGGGACTTGGTCTGGGACTAATTTTTCTCTCTATGTATATTATATATCTCTTACCTGGCTGGTCTCTGTTTTATGGTAGCACCATTGTATAAGTGTTAATGAGAGAACAAGAACAAGAATTCATGGGCAAATTCACTGGAGAGGCAATACTTTCCCTCCTCTCTTATGGGCAAGAACATTCACCTCTCTTTTAAAAATCTTTTCTAAGACTAATAAAAGATTGTTTTGTCCTGAACCTTGTCATTATACACATCAATTAAGAAAAGGTAGGACTCACAGATTCTCATCCCTCGTGTTGTTCTCTTCTAAATTCTATTAAATGACATACTTCCTTTAGTGCTTTAGCAATCATCACTCTGTTTAAAGTATTTTCTCAAGTGTGTCTAATGTTTCAATAATTTTAAGGGATTTTAGGAACATTAGACATCTGTTGGATATCCACGCTAACACATCCTTGAAATGAAAACTTTAATGTGGAAATAAAATTATGAGGATTTTTTTAACTAAAAATGCAACAAAAAAAACCAATGCAGGACATATATTAAAATGGCAAAGGGTTCAGCACATCCTGTTGGAATGTGTCAGTCATATTACATAATAACATTCCTGTTCTGCATGATGATCTTCTTGCCACTGCTCTCATTGAAAGGCAGAGCATGACTAACAACCTTCAAGCTAGAAGAGGAAGGAGACAGAAAAATTCAGTTTTATTTAGGTTTCTGCTATTGACCATAAAGTTCCAGAAAACCCTTATAACTCAGTCTCATTGGAAAAAGGTTAAAAATCAAAGTTCAGAAGAAAGAGGTGACGTGAAGGGCAACAAGGAGAAAAGTCCCTCTTCAGTTTACGTTTTTTCTTTTCTACACTTATGGCAGAGGGTACAAGATCAAACGCCCTTTCCTGTTACTTCTTCATTTGACTCATCTTCCTTCTCTCTTCTGTATATTTTGTAGATGGCAAGGTGCCACTCTGTGTCAAATTCCACTTAGTGTCTGTCCACACACAATTGCAGATTTGAGAATGACTTCTAAGTGATATCCTCAACAATGTGTAACTAAACCCTATAAACATGCAATTATAGCAAATTCCATGCAAAGTCTGAAGTAAAGTGCTGTCTGGGAAAAGTTGAAGATTTTAAAATTATGATGACTATATTATAACTATTATAGAACTATTATAGAAGCTATCCTAAATCAAAATCTCTCTGCAAATACAGTATAACTATACTCATATGAGCAATTAAAAGAAAATATTTTTTCTGATCAAAAATATTCTTACTTTCCCTAGTTTAAATAAACTTTACTTATGCTATTCCTGATGGATTTTATGCTCTCCACCTGATTATGAATATATTTGTATTTCCTCTTTCTTTAGTATTTCAGTTTCCTATATTTTCCATAGCCTAATTCAAATTCTGATCATCTTATTAAGAATGAATTAACACACCCTAGAGAATATTCTCCAGTGCTAGATAGTTACCTTCACATGTCAGTGGGCTGAGCTCCTTTCTCATCCTCTCCTGTCACTTTAGGGCATTTCAGTAAACTATGATTTCAGAGTTCTAAAACAAACTCCAAAGCTGGGCCACCCCAGGTTTCTAATATCATCATGCTTCATTGAACAAAAAGCATACCCTTAAGCAAATATGTGTAAACCTTTAGGAGAAAGAAGAAAAAAAAAAGAAGAGGGTTGGGGGGGGGAAGAGGAAGCCAGCAAATATAGTTCTACTTCACTCATTCACGCAAAGATCACAGATATCTTTCAGCTGCAGACTTTTTTTTGTAATTTTTGACTATGTGCCCTGCTATTGCAAAAAAAATTCATAAAATAATTCCATACACAGTATTTTCAATATTAATTTCTCTCATGCTTGGAAATATTCCTGAAACATATAAACTATATTTGATAACAAAAAGTTTATACCTGTTTGCTGTTGTGCTAACGTATTTTACCTTGAATCACCCTTTTCTCTGGTGTTTTTTTCTGGAAGGCAAAACATATCCTCTCCCAGATTTTACCTTACAAAACTTTCTGTGTTCCATAAGTCGCCTTCAACAAAATAAAGTTATCATCCTTCTGGTCACTTCACCCTCAAAAAACAAAACCAAAACTGTCCAGAACAATGTAAAAGATTCAATATGAGATTTTATAAATACCTTGTAAAATGTTTTTGGTATTTTTCTGTAACAGAAATAATTTTCTGATAGAGCCAGTGGTATGTCACATCCCTCCCCTCTTCCTATTTTGCCCTTAATACTCTAGTCACTCTGTAATTGCTCAGAATGTTAATTTCTTTGATTTAGGATTTTTTGAAGTAGAAAAATTCCATTTTATAACAGAAATTATATATTTTTTAATATATAAACAAATGATTACCCATATTTCAACGCATTTCTAAGATCATCTAATTCTTTCTATCAGATATCCTGAACTACTTCTGTATTGCTAGTAATTTCCAATTTGTTGTCATCGGAAAATTTCATGAGTACCTTATTTTTTTTTTGTGAACATCAATGAAAATCAAATTGCATTCTCAAATATCCAATAAGATAAAGGTAATCTAATGGATAAAATCTTGGGTTTCCAAAGGTTTGAAAAGGTTCTTGCCAAATGATTTTAAAGAAACTAATCAGCAATGACATCAAAGAGCTTTGCAATGTTAAATTATTTAGAGAAAGACAGGAAATGAAGGTAGGAAAAGTCAATTCCCACAGGAAAGAGAGATCAACTACTGGTGACCACCAATCACTGAGTAGTTGAGGATGATTTACCCTGACATATTGTGAAAATATTGATATACAATTTAGCAAATGTGACAAAGTTTGCTGGTGAAAGGAGTTTATTCTAGAGAGTAAGGATAATTTCTGGTTGTAAGCAATTGGAGAAGGAACCAAGAACTAGAAGAAACTAGCTGCTAAAATGGCAGATGAACTTCAATATGAATAAAGATAAGATTAAAAGCAATAATAATTGTCTTTATAATTCTAATAAAAAATTAATAAACCAGCCTAACTTCTCATAAAAAATGATCAGCTCTGAGCTGACAACCAACCCCTCAGAAAGATGGTTAGGAGTTACAAAAGCAGTTATCACAATTATCATTAGCTTGATATTCAGGAGTGGCCATGAAAGCAAATCAGGATATTAGAAGTTAGTGGGGGAAAAAAAAAAAAAAAAAGTGTTGTACTTTTTCCATGTACAAACCCAATATTATCCTGCATTCTCAGTACTATGTAAAATTCTGTTTCATTCTCCTCAGTAATAAAATAACAATGGAAAAGAGGATGGAAACAAGATCAAAAGTATAGCAAAAACATCCCAAAGATCAAAATCTTAGTATGAGTAAAAGAAAATGATTCATAGATATTTTAAATACAAATATATATATATATAGCCAAGAATTTTTTTATAAAAACTGAGCAATATAATCAGGCCAAAGCAAGCAATAATTATATCATCAATCATGAATAAAAATGAATATAGAAAACCTCATTATTAATAGTACTTCTTGTTGCTGTACTAGAAAAATTAAAATATCTTTCTTCCTCTCTAATGCTCATCCCTATGAAGTCCATCTAGGTCCTAAGGTCTGCGTCACAAGTCTTCCTCAAGCAGAGAAGCATTGTAATAGCAGGAAATTACTGACATCATGAAGGGCATGTCCCTTCTTCTTCAATGTTGACATCCATTTAGGGATTATTTTCTGTGTTTTCGAATAACAATCCTCTGTTTCTCACTGGTTTCAGCAAGTTTCCCCTCACTTGGCAAAGGATTGACAAAACTGACAGTTCCACCACCATGCTGCCACCTAAGACATGTCCAGCCTGCATACTGATGTACCAACCTGCCCTTGGTTTTTCCTTCACTCCCCTGCCCTGTCCAGCCATCCCAGGTCTATGTCTGACACCAGTTACCCTCTTTGGGCCTATCCTGACCCATATCCTGGATGATGCCTCGACATTTCGTCATTCCTCCCTGGCACCATCAGCCTCTGAGGGCATCAGCCTCCTTCTGCCTCTGGTCACCATGGCTGACTATAACAAGCTGAAAAATCTCAGCTCATTAAATTTCATTTAAATAAATTTATTGCAAATTATCAGTTTTTAATTATTTGTTAAGGTAGTGAGTAATGAAATATTTGGGGAAATGCCTTCCCTCTCTCTAGTCCAGACTCAGCTTCAGTCCAACTCTTTCCCTTTCCCTGTCTCAACCACACTTGTTTTCACCATACACTACACTCTGTTCCTCCAAACCCTTTTGATGAGGAAGCAAACAGTGCAGAAGGTTGGGAACAATACACAGATTTCTTTCTGCAACTGCTATTTGTGTCATAATGCTCCCCTGCTGTGGCATGGGTTGCCTCTGGGCCACAGTCCCTTCAGAGGTGTACTTGCCCCAGCACAGGTAACACAAAGGATGCAAGCCCTCAGGGGGTCCCTTGTCCATCACAAAGCACTTCTTTTCAGGGGTTCATCTCCTTACATGTTCCCAGAAATTTCTCTTTCCACTCATTTCCCTCATTCTTGCTCCCTTTTCTCCAAATACTCCTCTTCACATGCTTTCTCAAGTGTCCCATTTTGAGTGTCCTTCTGTGTCTCCTGTGTTCTTCTTGCGTTTATTGCCCCCAGTAGCTGCCATCCTTCCTCAAACATGCCTGAAAAGAAATGACATGTGACCCTCTCTTTGGCTGAAGTTTTGAGGGTCATGGACTATTTCCCTCCATCTAGAACGGTCTGGAATCCACTGTGAACAGCACAGGACCATTCATGCACAAAGAGGACACCCTGCACCCAGCTATCCAACCCTATTTTTATGCCCAGTGCATCAGGGCTTCCCTGCACTCTGCGTAGCTGATGGGACAGGCTGGTGAGGATTGTGTCCTGCCAGTCCTGTGATGAATCCTTATTTCTAGTACTTTCCCAGACCCTAGGCAGCCTATGGTCTTTACTATCCTGCGATACTAACAAAATGGGATTTATGCAGTGACTATATATATTGTAAGACTTCTACCATACCAGGAATTCAAGGAACTGAAGTTAAAGCAGCTATGTTCAGTGGTCAGTTGCTAAAAAAACAGCCCACATGAGCTGAGGCTAGCTCCCTGATATATTGCTCTGCCACTTAAAAATTGTGTGACCCTTTACTAGGAATTACAAAAATAATATAATCATTGAGTTACAGTATAAGAACTGACTATGTAACTCATTTTCTTGCCAACTTGAAAACTCAACAATCAGAAAATGGTAGGTAAAATAGAGTGGATGGAGCTTATTCATTCCATCCTAAAAAATGTTTATAATGTATCAGTAAGGTATTAACAGTGAGATTTTTTTAAAAAGCATTTCTTCAGCAAGAAGCTGAATTTGCCACATGATATAGAAAAGATCAAAAACTTACTAAGTCTGAAAGTGTCAAGACCTGACCACACGCTAGAAATTCACTGAAAGCTACAAATCAGACTATCTGAATTAGGAAGTTCAAAGCTGAAAAGAGATAGAGGATGGGTAAGCATTAGGATGAAGCATCATATGTTGTCTATGTTCTCGTTCCACCCCAGATAAATACAGAGTCAGTGTTGAAATGGTACATTTATGAGGACATGGACATCTCTCACACCTACCACAGACATTCATAAATTCCTGTGTTCTAAGGCTAATAACTGGAAAACTGCCTCATAAAATTCTGTCTAACGTAGCCATCTCATCC
Source organism: Polioptila caerulea (assembly GCA_013397295.1). Classification (NCBI taxonomy): domain Eukaryota; kingdom Metazoa; phylum Chordata; class Aves; order Passeriformes; family Certhiidae; genus Polioptila; species Polioptila caerulea. The sequence continues at coordinate 845,340 of VYXF01006526.1, read as the reverse complement.
TCAGCATTCACATTCAAATCTTTGTTTGAAATATGAAGGTTCTGAGGCCAAAAGTAGGTCATTTTTAATTCCACACCAACTCAGTCCATCAATGTCTGATTTTTCTTTCTTTATTCTGTACTTATTGACACAAATAAAATATAATACATAAATTATTTAGCTGAAAAAAATATTGTCCCTTGTTGTACTTGTATGTTGTCTATTAAGACACATTTTTCCTTTACAAGTAAGCTCCAAATATATTTATAATTTTGACCTAGAGAAATTTCATAAATTATCCACATTCACAAATCTATTTTTTCCCTCTCTTTTAAAGAGAATCCTAGAACCAGACTTGTATTTATTCTTTTATATAATTTAAACAGAATCTTTATTTTCTTCATGATTTAAAAGGAAAGACTTTAATAAGCTTCAGTAAAGGCATACTATCTTCCTTCATCTTACATACTTATTATTTATCAAAATCAAAATGAAGGTATCATAATCTTTTTGATAACTTTTCTGTAAGAAGTGGATTTTTCAATATTGATAATGTATAGGCATTGTATCTTATTTTATTTATTTCCATTCACTCTCTCAGTAATGCAGTTGCGGGGTCAGTTAACCAAGATAAAATTGTTTAGTGCACATGACATGTTCTCTCCCAGTTTCTTCACTCATATGTAGAATCCTCAAATACACAGATATCCATCTCTGGAAAAAAAAAAACCAAAAAAAAAAAACCAGGATAAAGACAACTGAACTTCTGAGACTAGCCAGAACTGTGTAGTCAGTATTTTGTTCTTAATTTCACTCACATTTATTCTACTTCAATGTTTCTTTACTTTGAAAAACACTCAGATTGTATTTTTCTGTTAGATCATAAAATCTTGTAATCATAGAAGAGTTTTTGTAGAAAGGGACCTTAAATATTATGCGATTCTAATACTCCTGGAATGGGCAAGGACGCCAGGTTGCTCCACTCAGCCTGCTCGTACAGGGATTGGGCATCCACAACTTCTCTGGGCAACAAGTTCCAGTGCCTCACCATCCTCATAGCAAAGAATTTCCTCCTAACATCCAATCTAAAACCTTCCTCTTTCAGTTTAAAGCCCCCTGATCTATCACTGCATGACTTTGTCATAAGTGTCTGTACACTCTTCTTGTAGGCCACCTTTATTTACCGGAATGTTGCTATAAGGTTTCCCCAGAGCCTTCTCTTCTCTGAGCTGAACAACTCCAACTCTCCCAGCTTGTCTTCATAGGAGAGGTGCTCCAGCCCTCTGATCAACTTCACAGCCCTCCTCTGGACTTGCTCCAGTAGATTCCTGTCCTTATGTTGACAGCCCCAGAGCTGGATGCAGCACTCCGGGTGAGGTCTCATGAAAGCAGAGTAGAGGAGAGAATCATCTGCCTTTACCTGCTTGTCACATTTTTTTAACTGTCTCCCCAGCCTGCACTAGGATTGCCCTGATCCAAGTGCAAGACTTTACGCTTGGCCTTGTTGAGCTTCATTAGGATCACACAGAGCCATGTCTCAAGCCTGTCAAGGTCCCTCTGGATGGCATCCCTTCCCTCCAGTGTGTCACCTACACCACACAGCCGGGTGGTATTGGCAAACTTGCTGAGGTGTCACACAGTTCCACTCTCCATGTCACCAAAAAATAGATCAAACAGTGTAACAACCAATACTGACCCATGAGGGATGCCACTCATTGTTAGTCTCCACTTGGACATCAAGTCATTGACTGTAGTTTTTTTGAGTCCACGCATCCACCCAATTCCTTATCCACTGACTTCTCTGACTGTCAGCCCCATGTCTGTAATTCTGTAATTCTGTCTCCTCAATTTAGAGACAAGGATGTCATACAGGGCAGTGTTTACTCATGCAGGCATCCTGTCTTTTTTCCCTGACTGTCTTTGATGGGATGCATTGCTCCTGAGGAGCCATCCCACCATGTCTCCATGCTGACAATAAGGTCATAGCCTCATACATGTGCAGTTACCTCTATCTCCTCTTATTTTTCCCCCATGTTTCAACAATTTGTATAGAAACATCTAAGTTGAGTCTCCCCTAAAGGCTTTTAATTTGCTCGAGAAAGGTCTGAAAAACCTTCAAATAATTTCTTAACATGTTTCAGCAGATAGACAGCAGCTAATGGGAGCAGCCATCTGCTACAGTTTAATCCAAGGTGGCATATCGATACATAACTTGATTTCCACCAACTAAACATTTGGTCTAGACAACATCAGATTTAAACACTGCAGTGGCCTATGCACCTTGCTGTCGTATTACAATCCAAAAGGCTATTCATCTTTTTCAGGAAGTGGTTTTAAGTAGTCTAATGTGAAATAACAAGGGAGAAATAAGAAGAAAATAACCATATGAATTTAAAATTCTTCAAATTGTTTTAACTGATCTTATGAAAAGCAAAGTAAATGATGCATGGATTAAGTGGTTCCCTAACAGCTTTTGTGAATGTATCAGTCTTTCACTAATTACAAATTAACCTCTAAAATTAATGTGGTATGTGTAGTATAACTCCCTTTCACTCCTGTATTACTCAAGTATTTTTTCCTACTCACTATTCTGGAATAGAGGTAACATCCCTGAAGTCAAGCCTGTTTTATTTTTCAATAGTAATTTTTCTTTAAACCTTTTTTTTTAACGTATGGGTGGTTCCCCAGTGAGGATAGATTTTATCACTGTTTCGTTTGGTTTTGAATGGTATGGTTTTCTCTTTAACAGAGTGAAAGACACAGTTGATTAGAAGAGAACAACCTATATTGCTAAAGGGCAAAAGATAGGCCAGACTAATTTTCACCTTAAGTAGAGCCTCTTTCTATCACTTTATTGGGTAAAGGCCAACTCAGTAACAAAGCTGGGCTGTTACTAAAAAGTTGTTCTTCTAATGAAGAAATTTGTTCTGCATGTGATGTCTTAGTAATTACTTTCCAGAAGACAGTCATTCTGTGGATTTAGCCAGAGGCATAAAGCTATCAGCTTCATCTCAATCTGAAAATCTGTCAGGACTATCTATCACCTAGAATATTAGATACAGTTCAAATCCTGAATCCATCCATAGAAATGTAGCCACTGGTTCTTTAGTAGCATACAATCAGTGAACTTCTTTGGCTTTTCTTTGTTAGAGGTAGGACCCTAATTCTGTTTGGCATGAAAAATTTTCAGAGTATTTTACTTAGATAGAATGATAAAAAGCTGGCATCTCAGAGGACCACTTACAACAAGTAAATAGCATTCAGGAAAATGTAATGGTTCAAAACAAGTTGATCTAGAAACAAGTCTGCGAATTCCTCACAGAGAGAGGTTTCCTGAATCATATGAACTAAGCATTAGAAAGTATCCACATTATGTTGAAAAAGCAAAATGGAGCTATTTTTTATTATTCCAAAATTCAGTCACATTACTCAAAACTTAGACAAAAAATCTTATCCTGGTATTATTTTTTAAATAGAGGTAATTAAATGAAATACAGAAAGAATCTTAGCAGCAGAGAGAATAACTCAATTTTCCATCCTGTCAAAATATTCAGCCACTAGTTTTCAGTATCCTACTTCCTTACATTTCTTCTCATTTTTGTAACTTTCCCTCTCATTCTTTCCCCATGAATCTTATATTCTTAACTATGTAGTGATAGATTAAACAGGTAAGTTGGAAATCCCCCTCCTTTTCATATACATCTTTCTTCTTCCCTTTCATAGCTGTCCCACAGCGCAGGCTGTTTATTGAAGCATTATATTTGGGATGAAAGTGAATCTGGGTGTCTGAATTTCCTCATTCTGAAAAGATCAGTGGTCTGTCAATATCATATTTCGAGATAGTTTTTTATCAATCCATGTAATAAGGCAGTCTTTATCCAAGGAACTACATTATAAAATAATCTCCTAAAATAAAATTTAAAAAAAATCTTTAAAGAGAACAGTCACAAATACACTTCCACAGTTAATGTTTTCTGCTATCAGACAGAGAAGAATACAGAAATAAAAATACTTCCTACACTGAGCCATTAAGAGGATTTCAACAAATGGAAATCTGAATCACTGATTAACTAAATACGTAGATGTATATTCAGCTGTCATAGGACATTCTAGCAATGCCTCAAAATAGATGAAAGTGTATAGGAATTAAACATTAACATTTTTGCTCCCATGCACCACTACATGGCAGAATACTTTGGTCAGAGTTCGATGAGTTAGGGCAGAGTTTACATGGAGAACAGTATTCATATATGCTCTTTAGAAAACTGACTAATTTATTACACACAAAATAAGAAGACAAATCAAAAACCTAATTCCTTGCCCAAGGAGTTAAGAGGCACATTTTTCCATTCACTGCTTAAAGTCAAAAATTAATTTTGAGGTAAGAGACCTAAACCAAGCTCCATGTATTCTGTATCTAACAATCACCTGAGCTACATTTTTTGCTTGACTTAGAAATAATTAAATGCATATGAATACCACAGAAAGGTAAGACATTCTAAACAAAGCTGATTTCCTTTCAAAATTTTCAGTAAAAATACTTAGCTTTGCAAATATGTCTAAAATCAATATAATACAGAACAGTGTGTTCACTTCAAAAAAAAAACCAGACAGATTTACAGCCCTCCAAAAACAGACAAAGAAGGAATTACTTCAATCCTGTTCTTTACAGACAAAGTTAAAATGCATGTATTTACTAGACTGAAGAGCATATGTCCTCAGATGTCTTATTTTTTATAGATTTTCACAGACTCTACAGAGAGCTTTATATACATTTTTGTTAATTTTTGGTTTTTCTTATCAAAAAACATGTCTTCATCCAGGCTGTATTTGAATTTTGGGTGCCTCACATTTACAAGAATGATTCAACTTTGTGATGCAACAGAGGATTACCATAGGGGGAATGGTCATTGAATATCTTGTTATGGCTGGGCAATTTTGATTGAAAAGACTGTCAAAACTTTGAATTTGTGGGTGAGTATACAAGGTGTCAGTTTTTGATGTCCTAAATTCTCACAAAGTACTCATTTTCTGTCAACCACATTGCCACAAAAACCTATCTTACAAATACACAGTTAAAAAACCCCATGTGTTAGGTGATGTCTTCAAGTCCAAAACTAGTCTTATTCTTCTAAATGTGGCAAGCAGTACCTAGTGACAGTTCAGGTCCAGAATCATTCCTCTGTGAATGAAAACTACACTCAGCAACTTTTGTAGACATCACAGACTGTTTGATATATAAGCTTCTTTTTTAGATGCTTATTACTCTTTTTTTATTTTCTTTTTTTTTTCCCCAGAGGGACAGTCTGACTATCAGTCTTTTTAGGCTAGCAGAAATCTGAAATGAGACTACACAGCAATGTTAAGTAGACGGTTCCAAAGAAAACCCTTAACAAGGTGATTACACATTCAAGAAAATATAGTTGATATAATAACTTTGTAAAACATAAACAAAAGAGTTTTAGAAATTCCCTCAGTGGCATGAGTTCAGAAGTAGAAAAAACTGGCAGATATTTCAGGCATAATCCTGAAGTGAGGTTTAGGATTATGGAGATAACATGAAAATATCAGGAATGTTTTTATTTGAATAGTTCTTCAAATTAATTGATTTTTGGTTTAGTCATTAAAGAAATGTAAAAGATGCAACGCTTTCTCATCCCTCGTCTCCTAATTGCCAAAGGTTGCCTCAATCCCTTCAGCCCTTCAATAAGTCAGTGGAGAAAATACTTGGGCAGTGTTTACAGTCAGTGCACAGTGGTTTGTCTCTGTTGCTCCTTCTGTCTCACACTTTTCCTCTAATCTCAGGTGGGTCCTTAATGGACTGCAAGTTAAATAACTTCTTCAGTGCCTGGAAAACCTCTTGCTCCTCCTATGTTCTGTGACTCTGATGTTCCCACTGCTGTTTCTCACTCTTTGTGTTCTCTCTGCCTGTTTGGAATATTCTTCCCATTCTTAAATATGTTTTCTAGTGGCACTAGGAGCTTGACTGATGGGCTTAGCTGTGTTCTCTGGTGGGTCTTCTGGAATCATCTGGAATCATCGGACTGGACCCAAGACTGATCTCTGGGGGACACTACTAGTATCCCCTTGACTGGCTGTCCAATGTGTGCCTGAAGCACCCCAGGACACGGTTGGCCTTTCTGGCTTCCAGGGCACAGCTGACTCATGTTCATCTTTCAGTCAATCAGGATCCCCACATCCCTTTCTGCTGCACTGCTTTCCAGCATCTCAATCCCCAGTCTATCCATACAATCAGGATTACCCCACCCCAGGTGCAGAATATGGCACTTCTTCTTGTTGAGCTTTCTATGGTTAGTGATTGCCCAGCCCTTGGATTTGTTGAGGTCTCTCTGCAGGGCCGCCCTGCCTTTGAGGGAGTCAACAGCTCCTCACAGTTTTGCATCACCTGCAAACTTGCTCAGTCTCTTCCAACCCTGTGTCTAAGTTGTCTATGAAGATGTTAAAGAGCACAGGGCCAAGGATGAAGCTCAGCAGAACCCCATTAGTGACAGGTCACCACTCTGATGTCACTCCATTCACTGTAACCCTTTGTGCCTGACCCGTGAGCCAGCTGCTCACCAGCTCATCACATGATGTGTTTATCCAGCTGGAAATTTTGTTCCAAAGGATCCTGTGAGAAATAAAAATCTTTACTGAAATACAAAAAATTATACTAGCTGGTTTCCCTTGATCATCTAGGAGGGTTAAGTTCTAGGTCATTACTTTTTATCACAAACCCTTTTTATAAGAAGTTTAAGATATAAGTTGAAGCTAAGGGAGTGTTCTCCCATTTCCGTCTGGTTTCATATTTTTAATTTCTTTGTCATAGTCATTAAGTGATACCTTGTTTGAAAGTACTTTTTAGTCTCCTAGAAAGACAAATAAAATATTTTATTTTCCTTGTTCCCCAAATGATCATTAATGAGCAGTAAAATAATTTGAAGTACTACATATTGGTAGAATATCTTTTAATTCTTTCCAAGGCAAAACCATAAGATGTAATTATTAGTATTACAAGAGTCTGATTGCTAGCAGTCTCACATCTCTAGATGCCTGTAATTATCCGCTGTAATTTCTTAGCTCATTTGATTAATTCTGAGACTGTATGTTTCGTCTCATACACAGATATATGTAATGATATGGATCTCTTACTTCACACACTGTACTAATGGCTAAATTTTGGGTTGTGTAACAGTATAACAACATTTGAAAAATCAGTAAAGAGATTAACTCTCCCAGTCCAAAGACAAAATAATTAGTCTTATAAATTAACTAGCCCTGTCTCCCATGAGTGAGGAAACTGTTTAATTAATGGTCAGTTCATGCAGAAAAAATTAGTATCAGCTGTTCAACTATTATTTGAAGATGTTTGCAGTAACTGATATAGTTTATCTGAATTTTAAATGGAAAACAATGTCAATGAGACTGTAAAACATATATGCCATTTGATAAATACAATTTATGAAAAGTACTGTCAGAAGCATAATTCATTGTAAAATAGAAGTACAGAATGTATTAGACACTAATATCATAAGCATTACATATTGTGTTATTCTTACTGACGTATTGGGTTTTTAACTTATAAAATGTCCCAATTAAATAATTTAAAAATATGTTCAAGAAAACTTAATGAGTAAATGTAGGTATATATATGCTGTAAACAGTACTGAATTTTTGAAAAATTAGATCTAGATAGATAAATGATATTAGAGATTTAGTTATACAGAGTGTTATTTAAACAGAATTCAAACATCAAACTACAAACTGTTTTTTAAAGTTCCATGCTTACATATTTATCTATCAAGTAAAGTAAGTTTCCTCTCATTTGGGGAAGCTAATCAGTGCTTTGGTGACTATTTTATCCCCACTTATTTGGTAAACCAATTGTTATAAAGCAGCATCAACTGTTTAATTTTTGTGTTTTTTTTTTTTCATTTTCCCAGCCACTTTTCATTTTCTCAGCCAACAAATAGTTTACAATAGGTCTAGAGAACCAAATTCACTTTTCGCCTTCTCTTGTGGGCACATCAGTGTTTAATTACTTAATGCGACAGAAAAAAATGGTTGAACTCCACTTAAAACAGGTGTTTAGGCATCTACTTTTAAGAGAATCTGCTAGTAAAATTAAATTTCATTTCTTACATTTCAGGTGCTCTAACCTGTATAAAAGCAGAAGATATTTATGTATACATATAATAACTTGTTGTGATCCAAATGTGTAACGTCCAGCTCCATCAAGTTTTACTTGGTCAGATAAAATATGTCACATTTTATTTAATAACATACAGATTTCTCTATCAGAGATTAAAGAGAGAAAGGATTTTTTTTTCCTTGTAAATGGCTTTGATTTTTTTTTTTCAGGAGAGAAAATTAAGGAAATATTCAGTAGTTACTATTATTAAGAACCATTTCTTTCCCTTCATGGAGATATTAGAGAGAAAAAATATAATTTTCATATGGCTTGATTCATTTAACAAGAATGGTACATAAGCACAGAAGCAGATATAAAGACAGAAACTGTTTTTGAAAAATTTAATTGCAGCTAGATATACAGGAAGCATGTAAAGAAAAATAAAGATTCTCTTCTACTTGAGATGATTAGTTATACAAAGTATTAAGTTTTAATCACATCACTCAAAACAAGTTAAATTCTTTAAATCATTTTTGTGTCGATATTATGATTATCATTATCTCTGGTCTTTTCTGAGGTATATTGTTAACTCAGGCAAGTGTTAGAAATATGTTTAACAGATCTGTGTTAACACTGAGCTAGCTGTGCATGCGACAAAATCCTTGAGCATGTCCTTGTGAGGAAGAGCACTGTTTCTCTTAATGACTTTTTAACCTCTTTATCCTAGCTCAGCTAGGGATAAACAGTTATTAAATACCTGTCATAAATCTCAAATTAAAATTGCGATTAGTACTTTCAAGTAAAAAAAGTAGAAAAGTGTGGCTTGTTGGAGATATAAATAAACACAGTTTATTTGGATAAAAGAATAATCAATAAAGTGCAAGAGAAAAAACTATTACTAACCCAAATAACTTCCAGAGTGAGAAATTAACTACAAAGACATCCAGATTAAGAAACTTTTGCAAAGGTTGAAGGACTCATATAGTTTTCTTCTCCAAGACAATGAAATACAAACTAATTTATCACATGAAACTTGAGAGGAAGCATATTATGCATTCATATTCACTCAGCTGGTTTATGTGGATAAATGTGCATGGGCTAATTCTTAAAAATTCCTTTCCTTTGAGCAGAAAATTATAAAACTTAGTTAAATTGAACATTTTTGAAAGTGAAAAAAATAAGCTGCGTCCTAGTATTTAAAAGCCACAGAGGTGAATTTATGTCCACACCACCACGAAAAACTTGGGATCATTTTCTGATAATGAAGCCAGCAAGGGAAATGTCTCATAGTGTTATTTTCAACCTTGTTACTCTCCAAAACAGGTGTCTTCCACTCAGGGATTTTTCTCTGACTTACATTAGTTTCCAGAATGCGCCAAGGACTGCTACATTTCACAAAGCAAAAATATTTCAGGGATTATTCTAGCAGTTTTAAATTATGAACAGTAGAGTTTCAGAGTCTGGAAGTAGTATCCCTTTACTCTAATTTACTAGACTTTCTACAAGTGAGCTTGCTTCATTAGCTAGGAAAATCCTGTGACATGTATCAAAATCATGAGAAGTTAGCCTTCACCTGGAAAGTGCCAAAAGTCACACAAAATTCTTGCATTCTGTTTAATTTAAAAGGTAGCCTTCTTTTACTGTGAGTTCAAATACCAAATATATTTTTAGATGGTTCTCTAGCTACTAGATTTCAGGGTGCAAATATAATCTCTTGCAAAATAGATAGATGCTGGGAAAACTATAAAATCACACTTAATGAAGAAGAATTATTATTATTGAATACGATTGAAGAAACTAGACAAATATCAGGCAAAAATTAGAAATTCTCCATTAATTAATTTTATTTTGAATCCCAGATGGTTTTTTTTTCCTTTGTAATTCAATCACACATGAAGATAAGTCTAAAAATTATAGATATCATCAAAGAAGAGAAACAAATTAAAGAGGGACAATAATATAGATAGGCTGCTTCATACTGGATGCCTCTATAGGCTATATTTTCTGGTAATGGCTGGTATGAAAAAGCAAATTTTGAATAAAGAGAGAGAAGGAGATACTTATTTAAAAATTTGAAAGTCATCCTAAATTCCGAAAATTATCTTGTGATATAAAAATAGATTTAGCATTTTTTCTGATTTTGTGGGTTTTATTCATGAAGCCAATTTAATATTTTATATTCACATTATAGATCCAGTTGAGTTTCCTCCCTCCCTCCCAGAGGAAAAAAAAACAACCAACCCACCAAAACCAAAAAACCCCCATACCTTTTGCAGGAAAAGTGTTTCCAGATCTAAGAATTATAGTATCATCTCCATTGCACAAAATGACCACCATCTGTCAGGTAAGTCACAGTTATTCTATACAAATAAATCAGTTGCTGGGTAAGATTACTAGTCTTTGAACAGAAGATACAAATTTTCTTCAAAGGTTCTTCCCTGTCAACATAGAAGAAGTAAATCCACTATTAGCAGAATTTTGTTACACTGAAAATCATAACAGAGATAGAGATAATGTAACTACTAATAAGGAAATTCAAGACCTTCTAATCTACTAAAATAGTGGATAAATGGGAAATGTTAAAGTAATTTTTTCAGGCCTTCCAGAAATATTTAGCAAGTCCTTTGTAGAAACTTCCTACTCATGTGAAGAAAGGTAAAATATTGTGATGTATTCTAAACAGATCTAGATATTGAAAATAATGTGTAAGAAATTATCGATTTTCAGAATGGCAAAAAAAGCTAATAACTGGATTTTCCAAAATGTTATATGAGGAATGTGGTTGTTATACTCACATATACTCAATACTGATAAAAAAGATGATATGGAGGAAGGTCATGATGTTTTCTAGGAACACAACTATTCAGACTAGTCAAGATTGAAGAAATTGTATAAGATTTCCAGAAAAAATGAAAGTTATTTCCATAATGGCAATAGAAATCTAATTCTCATAAATGGAAGTTGCTAAACACTTAATTACCTTGCAGTCTTAAATCAATTCTTTCCACTTAAAAAGTTAGATATCTTTAGGGACTATTAACTGGAAAAACCTTCTCAGTTACAATAAAATAGAAAATTGTGAAAATAAATAATATAAAATATTGTGAGTCAATGCACAATATTTTACAACATAAAATAGCAATTTCAATTTCCTAACAAACGTGTATCAGAAAAAGTAAAAAGCAATTTTTGAGTAAGATTGAGGTTTGGGTTTGTATGTGTGATCAAGATGAAAACAAGAAAGAGAAATACGCTATTCATGTTGATGGTATAGGTGATTTTCGTTATTTTCATATTGTAAAACATAATATGTGTATAAATATATATATATTTATAAAAATATTTACATGTATTTTGTTTCATTACAAAATCTGCTTTGCTGTTTTTGTGTGGGGACATTAAACTTTCAAGTCCTAGTATTTTCTGTAGAATATAAAAAAATGAAACTTTTTAACCAAATTTACCAAGCTATTTCTTTTATCTATTGTTAAAATTTTATCTTCCTCCTACCCACAAAAAATATCATTTTAATAAACAAAAATTATAACAGAGAAATTCTGTCTTGTTCATAATAGTTTATGAACTAAATTTACTTGAAAAACAGTGAAGTGGAAGTTTTAAAGCATTCTAAAACAAAATTATGGAGTTTGTAGTATCCACTGACACTTTCTTTGAACATGGTATATACATGTACAGAAAATACTATATATGAAATAATTTAAATGAATAATCCTACATACACTTATGAAATAGACTTAAATGTGAGATCTGTTCATTCAGCAGGCAATTATGTGAATGTGAATTAAATGAAAGAATTATTAATTGTTTGATCTAACTTTTGTGTGTGGAGGAAATTAAAATATAAGTAGATATAGTTGAATGATGGTTAAATGAGGCAAAGGCCTCTGCAGTGAGCCATGTGGGGCAATGTCAGACGAAATGAGATGGTTGGAGAATGGGGTGAGCCTGCTGGTGTCCCTGCTGCACCTTGTCCCCTGCAGCCATCAGCTCAGGGACAGGCAACATGGACAAGAAGTAATTATTCACTCTGAGGGTGATGAGGCACTGGAACAGATTTTCTTGAGAAGTTGTGGATGTTCCATGCCCAGAATTGTTCAAATCCAGGCTGGATGGGGCTCTGAGGAATCTGATCTAGTGGGCAGTGTCCCTGCCTGTGGCAAGGGGGTTTTATCTTTATGGTTCCTTTCAACACAAACCACGCTGTGACTTTATGACTCTATAACTTCACATTGCAGATTCTATTACAATAGTGTATTCTAATACATACAACAATATAACATGTACAACTAATTTTCTATTAGTTAGCCAATATTTTAGTTTATTAACCTAATTCTTCTGCTTAGGCAACCATATCAGTATAATGCAAAACTTTAGCAAAAACCCCTTTTCCTTTAGTGATAAATGGAACCAGAAAATAGAGAATATTATTAATAACTCCAGTTAGACAACTATATTTCATTCCTCTTTTGTGTATAATCAATCTATATATTGATTATATGATCTATTATGCCTAGATCAACAGTTTGAAAGTTCAAGGATCTTTTTTTCATTCAGGAAAAAAATCTATATATTTGGGGAGCTTTTGTTTTCATTTACTAGAGGCACCCTTCTACATCAACAACCTTAGTTTTCCTTAGACTTCTTGTTAAACTTCTCCCCTTATAGAAGGTTAAAGTCTCTTAAATCCCATCTCGTTCACAAAACGTGAAATATTCCCTACTGATGCCTTTTTGTCTCTATGTTTTATTTCTTTAGATTACAATGAAAATTAATGCTTTAAAAAATTAAAGGACTCTTAAGAGTAAGGAAAAATAAAATTCTTCCAATCCTCATACATCAAAAATGAACATAGGTGAGATGAAAATCAGTTTGTGGGGGAAACAGTAGAAAAGTTTTTTTCCAAGACTTTAACAGAGCCATGCAAATGTGTCTTCACTAGTGCTTTGTTATTGTGTGTTCTGCATGCTTTGACACATTGCTTTGACATCAGCCAGACAAAAAAAAACCTCATGAGATATCTGATCACTATTTTATTTAAGAGTCAAAAATTGTAGAGGAACCACCAACAATTCATAAGTCCAAAGAGTTTCTGGGGGAAGAATCTATAGGATATTTTTTCATTAGAGAGCAATCCATTTTTTTTCTCTTTTTGGAGCTAGAAGAATGATTTGGTTCTGTGGGTAAAAGTATTATGAAAAGGAGGATTAAAAATTATTTTTAAAATAGCAATTAAATCATCTACTAAATAATTTGTTATTGTTGGACCATATCTTTATTTATGTATGTACATTTATGAATTAACTTCTTTATACTTTTATACACCAGCAGCAGTATCAAAATCAGTTTTTGTTTTCAACGGAAATATTTTTTTTTCCCTAAAGAAATATAGATGTCCAATAAGTGACAACACATGGCCTAAAGATGCACTGTTGATAATGATTTCCCTGGAGATAATATTATCTGGTAAAAAAAAAAAGATAAACCAAACTATCTATCACATTCTAATGGACAGAGGTCAGTGTAACATCTGCCCTGCCTATTTTCAAATTGTTTCTGAATTCATGTACAGTGTTCCTCAGTCCCAAAATTTGTTTGAGTATAAAACTACAGTACCAATGAATTGAATCTTCGCTTTTTAGGGGGTTTTTTGTTGGTTTTTTTGGTTTTTTTTTTTTAGCTGGTAGTGGCAAATTGCTTTCCAGCTGCAAAAGCAGCTTATTTGAGGGTTTTTTCCTAGCATTGTTAGAAGTGAATAAAGTGGCCAGACACTGAGTACATTACAGTGACCTTGCTACTAGAAGTCAGCGATAATGAGCAATTTATGAAGTATGATACCTATGCTTTAGTATCAGAAGTAATATTATCCAATCGATATTTCAATTTGTACAGCAGCTTTTTTTGCTCCTTTTTCAGTTTTACTTTGCTGGTGGCACTAGCTTTTGAGGCCACCCTAACTTTTAATCCTCTTCTATAGCAGGAATCAACTAGTACTCAGCTTGCCTGTCACCTTCATTCCATTCCTATAAGAGAACCTTTGAGAAACATAAAGAACTCTGGACTCAGCACAAGTTCCTGTCTGCAAACCTGCAGGCTGCAACAAACTAAGTACGTACCTATCTGAGTTTCATTTTTACAGACACTGGAAGAAATTTTGAGTAACTGGAACCAGAACAGAAGCTTGCTACTATAATGAATTTTATTTTATTTGATCACTTGTTACACTGATAACTTGTTATTTGGCGATTTGGGTCTTCTTTTTTCTTTCTTTCGTGCTTTACTAACTTCCTTAATGAGTTTGGAGACTGAATCAGTTGCTGATCATACCACTTTAAAATTTGCAAATATATGTGGAGAGGGAGAAAAGAGAAAATCACTATAACCATTGGGCAGTGTGAGACAATTTTGTATATAAAAGCTAACACTACTGGGCTGCTTTGAAAGGCATCACTCTTTTCAGCACATATCCAAAGCACAGCCCCATAATAGCTACCATGAAGAAAATCAACTCTAACCCAGACAATGCCAGAAAACATGATCCATATTTGATTGTATTTATTATTGTGTACCATATTTAATGCTGTGACTGAGCACCTGTAAAACTGCAAAAACTTGCTCAACACGACTTTTAAAATGGCTTATAGGTGTTCATGTACTCTGAGTTAGATGCACGGGAGAAATACTGACAAGATATTCTCAAGAGGTCAAAACAAGAAAAATAACTTCACTGACAACCTTGTAAAATCAGATTTTAGCAAGGGCTTAGAGCAATATTCAATCAACACTAAACTCTTCTCAAAGTATTAACTTAGCCTATTCAACTTAGCAAACTCCAAGGCCATTTGATTTTAAGTTTCATAAAAATTCCAAGAGAGAATTAGAGGAAGAAAGAGGAGAAAAAGACAGAAAAGATATAGGAAAGGGCACCTACAGCTACCAGTCCTTGGGTTCTAGCAGTGTTCAGCAGATAGAAATTCCAAGAGGAGTTAGTGTAAAGACACATGCTTGCCTTGTATTCAGCTATAAATACCCTTTGGCCCTCCTGGACCCATCCCTCAGGTAGGACTTCTGGTCACTTGGCCACTCAGGGGCTGGGTTAGGGACTCCAGAAGCAGAGGTGGAGCACTGCCTCTGCTGCACCAGGGATTGACAGGCACAGCTGGGCTGGGTTCCAGGTTCTAAAGGTGGGGCTTGTAGAGCAAGGGACTGCCTTGCCAGGGTTAAGCCTGACCTGCCTCTTCCCCCACACACATGCACCCCAAAATATCTCGAGACACCAGTCTTTAGTGTCTCACAGCACTTGTACAGTTTGCCCAAAGAGGCTCTGGAGTCGCCATCCCTGGAGATTTTCAAAAGCATCTCAAAGAGGTCCTAAGAAAACAGTTTTTAGTGACCTAACCAGAGTAGAGGAGTTGGATGAGATGGCCTTCAGAGGTCCCTTCCAGCCTCAACCAATGCTGTTATGGGAATGGAAAATTTGAGAACTGTGCTACATACTTGTATAGAAATGAGCAGCGCTTTCAAAAACCAGTGAAAATTTTTGGAGCCAAGGGTTTCAATGTATATCGGTTTTATAGCTTTTATTTTTCCTTTTCTGGCAAGTAAAGATATATTCTACTGTTTGTAGAATGGTGTAAGGAATGTTAAACATTAGAGCTGAATAGAAAACTGAACTGTATCATTTCTGTATTCAGTTGTTTTGTGTATATAGAGTTAGATGATAATGAATTTATATTTTAAGGTAAGAAGAGGTGGTTCTATAAATCAAAGTTTTTGTATAAGCAATAATAATTAATAAAAGACTTAAGTATTACTATATTTAAACTAAGCTTCACTTACCCTTTACATTTTTCTTTATATTCTTTATTTACTTATCAAGAAAATTTTCCTTCCTTTTGCTCAGTTTTGGTGCAATTATTGAAGAAGAATTAGGAGCACATAAGCTCCTAAAAGGCTTTTTTTTTTTTTTCAAATGCAAGAAGAAGTAATGCACCTTAGCATAGATGTACAAATGTACAATAGATGTTCATGGATGTAA
>VYXF01006526.1:811139-826847 GCA_013397295.1 Polioptila caerulea | reverse complement strand
ATGAGTGAGAATTGAAATGCTGATGTTCTCACCCTGAGAAACTGAGTCATACACATGTATGTTTAAATTAATTATTAAATTCTTTTTATCAAAGAATGTAGTCTTAGGAGAATTTGTGTTGGAACAATTGCTTCTATGACAACAAAAAGCATCGTAAAGATTTTAAGCAGGATTGTTTGTACCAAAGGTTGTTTCATATTTTCAGTTGATTATAACTTTGACATATAACTAGGTTAAGTGGTCTGAACTCACATTTTCAATGCTAAGTGAACAACTCAGGATGGAATAATTTGCCCTTTTTCGACATTTCTGCCATAGATGTTTAATCAAACATGTCTGCTATTCCCAGGAAAGTGTCTAAAGAAAATTAGGCAAAATTAAATACTATTTCCTTTTATAAAAATCTGCAATGCTACACATTTTTGAAAAGAGACTTTTACAAGTCTGTCAAGAATGTGTCTGTTGTTATCCCATTAACATCTTCAAATCTGCTCAAGGTATAAGACTCTTAAAAGTTTTCACTACAGAATAGATAACAATAAGCAGTACAGAACTGACCAAATATTTCCTCAGAAAACTACTATTGCCTGGGATTCCTGACAGCCATATTGGTACTAAATTCAGGGAACTCAGTTTCTTAGGCCCTTTTTCGTTAGAAGGCACATGAAAGAGCAAAGGTCAGTAAGTGGACAGAAAGGAAAAATTTGTGATAGTAAATGGAATTGACAAGGAAAGATCTGAGAACAAACAGAACAAAAGAAATTGGAACGACTGACTGGTGAGGAATCAATATATTTGTATGAAGCCTAAGTGATGACACAGAGAGCCTAGATGAAAGAAAAAAGGAAATGAGTTAAATAAGATGAGCTGGAGAACTGAAAGAAGGCAGAAACATTGATGACCAAATCACAAAAGTGAAAAACTGTGACTCTGTACCCTTCAAGTTATCCACAAAAGCCAAAGAGATTTATATTCACATTTTGTTGATGAAACAATCTAAGACCTGGAAGACTGTGATTTCTACAGTTCTATGATGAACTAAGTTATCTGACAGTTTATTGCATGTTGAGAGACTGAAGCTGCATATTAGGAAAAATTGGTTTCCTGGAAGAGTGGTTAAATATTGGAAAAAGTTCCCCATGGAAGAGGTGGAATCACTTTCCTTCGATGCAGCTGATGATCTTCAAAGTCTTTTCCAATCTTAATGATTCTGGAATTATATGTTCTGTCTATAAGGGATGGTTGGACAAAAGGGATAAAGGCAACTTGTCCAGGTTACTGCCCTACTAGTTAGTAGGAATGCTTACAGGGAAGGGAAGACTGCTATCTTCAGCGGAGCATTTGGTCAGCTTGAAAAATATCATGGGAGGCTGGCACTGAGGGGTAGCCTACAGGATAAGGGAGATTGAGACCTTGTTCAAAACAAAGGGCTTGCTTTAGGTAGAAACAAAAGCTAAACTTGTGCAAGAAAACATTTTTTGAAGACCTAGAGAGAATGTATGGTTTTTTTTGATTCAGAACATAGGGAATTCTTTGATTCAAAATCAAAGCAAGAAAAAATAAGATGGTGGAGAAAAAGGAGAAT
Organism: Polioptila caerulea; assembly: GCA_013397295.1. Taxonomy (NCBI): domain Eukaryota; kingdom Metazoa; phylum Chordata; class Aves; order Passeriformes; family Certhiidae; genus Polioptila; species Polioptila caerulea. Next base: position 825,262 of record VYXF01006526.1, on the reverse strand, counting down.
TGTTTAAAAACTTCTCAGGTAATTTTGATGTTTGAAACAGACATCTGGGTTTTTTACAAAAAGAATGATCTTGTTTTAAATTATATATTTTCTAAATAATCATTTTTTAAGTATTGAGAGCCTTTAATGTCTTTTGGTGTGTTCATTTAAAGAAAGAAACATGGAGAGCTACTTACCTCAAGATTCTCCTTTAGTTGAGTTTGTCAGAGCACAGACATAGAAAAACTTTGTGAGGCAAAGTAGAACAGTTGAATCACACCATTTACACCCTTTTTTTCATGCAGTAGGTTTTGAGTTCCTCTTTTTCTGGAGTACAATTAATGCCAAGAACGGCTACCAGATGAACTACAAGACACCTGCAGCTGCATTTGAAGGTACTGGGAACAGTAGCCCAAGCTAAAGGGCTAAGTACTCTAAAAAATAAGTTTCTAGATATTCAAACCAGTCTTTAATTTATCAGATTATGCACCTCAGTGTTCCAGTCACAAAAGTGAGGATAATTCTACCTCTCCAGTTCTCCAACCCATTTTGAACATTAATTCAATACTCTTTTGAGGCAGTGAAATACCATAAAGTCATGGATAGTGTAACAGATGATGTTAAGATTACTAAGCCTGTAAATAAACCAAATCAGAGCAGTTTTTTGCTACTGTGAATTGAATAAAACATGGGCATTACATTGAGTAATGCTCTGCTCAAAGCATTGTATATGAACTTTCATGAAGAAGACAAAAACACAAGAAAAAACAGAACAAATAAAACAGGACAAGAAGAGAGGTCTTCTTCTTGCTAACTGAGAATTTTCATGACAAGATGAAACCCACATATTTTACATTCAAAGTGCAGAGCTAGCTTCAAGTTCCAGCTACCTGAAAATTTCACCCATCAATGGATGCTAACACTCAGTCTATACTCCATGGTTACTAAAATATAGTAATTAGAGCTGTAGTTTTAATTTTATGCTCCAGATAAATTTCATTAACAGAAATATATTATCCCATTAATATATTGTTCCATTAATATCTTTCAGAATTCCAAGGAAAGCAGAAATGTTCATTCTCTATTGTTCAGTTGATATTACATACTGACCTGGTCAAACAGAGAGGCTTTCCAGAATGGACCCAAATATGACTCAAGTGTCACTCTTGAATGGGATGGGGGAATGGATTGCCGTCAGCAATGGTTATTTATTTCTACATACAGTAAATTATGACAGCTAGCATATTTTTAACCAAAGTGAGACAAAACAAAACTATACATGACCTCTATGATTTATTTTCCTATCAACTTCTTCCAGCAGTATAAATTAGAAAAAATAAAATGTTTGTATTTTTTAAAAAAACCTTGGGGGTGATATGTGAACCTTCATTTCACGTTTGCATTCTATTTCCAAGGGAGATATAGAGGTTTTTTATTTATACAAGGCATTATACACTTTAGAGAATGATATTCTTATTGTAGTCATTTCTTACTTTCATTTCTCTTTGATTTCCCCTAGGCAGAACTTTGTTTGTAAATATTTATCTGAATTTTAAGCAATATTCTAATATAGCTTTCAAAAAAGTTCTCTGTCACTCTTTTCATATCTTGCTCATAGTTACAATATTCTTTCTCAAACAGTTGTGGTATATGCAATTCTAAAATCTGCTTTAATCCCTGGAAGAAAATTGTTGGAGCTTATCAGTGTGTATTTGGAAGACATGTATAGCCAACTCTACACATGATTAGAATCTGGATCTGTCGACTTACTAAACCACCTGACTCTCCTTTCTTCAGCAAAATGCCTTTTTGACACTGTGGCCGAACACACAGCATCAGAGCCTTACTTAGAAAAACTTAAATCCTTCTGTTTTCTGAGAAAACTCTATCATTTTATTCCCACTTAGATGTATGCTCCATGTGCCTGCAGTGGTAAGCTGCCTTTTTGTCAGTGAAATATCATAATCACTCACAGTGTTGTAGAGATACAGACCTTTAAGACAAAGGTCACAATACAATTAAAATAATCTGAAATTTGTAGCATGTCGATAATGAATTATAATCAGTACTTTTAAATATAATATCAAACTAATTCTATGCATGCACATAAAATCTAGAAAATATTTTCATTTTTAACCTCTTCATTCTGTTGTCTAAGACCCAGAATAAATGTGAGAAGTACAAGATTCTCTCTCTTCTCTGATACAAGAAATGTTTTTTTCTGTGCTTCTGGCATTCAGATTGAATCAAACTTGCAGTTGACGTTATTTCAAATAATGTTAAAATGCAAGATAAAAGCAGAAACAATGTTGTTACACTATTTCTAACTTTGCAGGCACAGAGGAAAATTCTACAGACTGGGTAACTAATTAGTTTTAGCTACTTGATACCAGTAAGGCTTTCTGCACAAAGAATAAGTGCGTATTAATAATGTATAATTATTTTATAATAGGTGCACTATGTCTATATGAAGTCCAGGTTTAGTTTGTAAATCACTGGATGCACAGAAAATATTTTTCATGAATGCTTTGCAATCTCTAGTAATGCAATTAACTAATTATTGGGAGCAATTACTTAGAGATATAAATATGTACTGCTTTGTGAAGTTAGTTTACCCTTATAAATATTAAATTACATAAACAAAGTCCTATCTTCAGGCTAACTTCAATACATTAAAAGAAAATTCAGAACCGATTTAGAGCTTTCTTTTGCTATTTCATTGCTTTTAAATATTTAAATATTTAAATACTATTAGGCCATAGTATAAAATATATCTATTATAGGGTGAATAGTGGCAGAACTAAAAATATGCTAATATTCCTGACTTGTATTATGTACTTTGTAAATTTGTTTCAATATTTTGCTCCAATAACTTTCATTGAACTATTTTGAGCTACCACTGCAGCTGACTTAAAACTCACAATGCATCGAGCAAAACCACTCAATGCTATGTGATGCTGCATTTTTTTTACATATTTTTACAGTGTGTTTTTATGATTAAAGTGAATTTAATATATTAGAATTAAATAATGCAATAGTAGAAAATCTTTGTATTAAAACTATGGAACTGAAAAAAGACCAATTGATTGATTGACTCTGAAGAGTTAGATAGCAAACATTTACTGTTTCACAAAAGTTAGGCTTAGGAGAGATGGAGAGATTTCAGAGGAGGAAGTCAAAGCATAATTGGATTCTTCTAACAAAGATATAACAAAAAAAAATGAATAAATTACTAAAAAGAACCCTAACAAAACAAAATAATTTCTATAAATTCGATAAGGAATTAATCAATGGATAAGAACACTCAAATGCATAGGGCCCAGCACTTGAGAAACAGCTGAATTCTTACTTTTATATGGAGACTTGGGAAGACTTTTTGGAGGACATGGTTTTATTATTTCGTCACCTGGAATTAAAAAGTATGCATGTTATGCTTTATTATTTACTATAAAATATAGGTTCTACTTGTAAAATAGCTACAGTAATAACTGACAAATGCAGCAAAATGCATATGTCATTCAAACATACATTAAAACATACATTCAAACACACCTCTTGGTTTACCAAAGTACCTCCTGAACACTCTGTTCCTTGGCCTGTCATTATTTTGTCCGTGATCTTGTCCAAGATATCAAATTTCTTTAAATCTCCACTTTATAGATGTAAAACATTAAGTCAAAATATATCTAGGTATTTAATATTTCATGTATTCATCTGGATATGGGAGACACACAGAAGTAGATCTGACAGGAACAGTTTATTTGAGTTATATGAATAAAATTTATGTTTTAAAATATGCTTTATGTCTAATCTTCTTAGAAAATTTTAGAGTGGGCATAACAACTATTGCAAAAAAATATTTTCAGTAGGGAAGTTATACTTGTTAATGGCTCTGTACTTAAAAAAAAAAAAAATTGTAATGGTACTTTCTATGTGGAAACACTCTTTTTCCCCAACAAAAATCCCCAAATAAAACAAAACCCCAAACCAAAACCCAACCATTAAAACCATAATGACTCTTTACTTTTTAGATTACTTGGTAGCCACCATACATGCCAGAAGACATAAAAACAGGTATTTTTATTTTTTTAAAGGCATGCTAAGTCTAATTTGATTTCTGTCAATTTGATAAGTCTGTCAAATTTCATTACATTTTTTACTTCTCTCTTTTTTCTGAAGTTTGCAAATTCAAATTTTCTGCCAAGATCAACAGAACACTAATATCTTCAGTTCCCTGACTGAGTCTCTAAAGGAAAGGCTATTACAGCTACAAGGAAAATTGTACTTAAAGCTCTGCTGTAAAGTATTAGCTTGTTTTTATTTCCATGTCATTCGCAGTGTAAACTCTGAAGCCCCATTTTTAAATCCCTCTTACCTCAACCTGATGTTGCATTTATTGTTTATGTAGTCCAATGCCAGTATACGTGATGAAAACAAAAATCTAGTGTCAGATATAAATAACAACATTCCACAAAACATTACTTAAATGTAACACCAAGCAAAAGGACAGTGAAAAGCAGAATTAACCTTGAGAAGTGTGGTTATCATTCAGATTAGAGGGTTTCCAGGGTTTCCAAATTTCCTGTCTCTTCCAGGTTCTTGAAATTGAATGAGCAGAGTCAGGTGTCTTTTGGCCTATGGTATATCCTAGGGATGAAGATTGCATACCCCTTGAAAGAGAAGTCCTGAATTACTGTTTATTTAGAGATTAAAAGAGTAGCTGAGTTCACACAGCTTTATTGAATGGACAATCCATTCTACATTTCCCTAAGGTACTGAGAGAATGAATAAACAGAATGAAAATAGGAACTTTCCTAAAACACAGCAGAGAGTTTCTGGGAAACTGAAATATTAGTATACTCATTTATTTGCTTGATTCATATTTTACAATAGTAAAATAGTAAAATAGTAGCTTAGCTTTCAGCTGTGTGAAATTCACTGCACTACTGCATCAATAATTAATTATATGAGACAGCATTTTAAGTATATACTAACTTTAAGTATGTGCCAAATTTAAGTATATCACAACAATTGTGATATGAAACCTTGTGAGATGTTTCCTCAATACACTTGTCAGTGATTGTTCCACCTGCTATTCCTTTCTGAGCAAGTGGCTGAGTTTACCAAGGAGCAAGATCTTAGCAAATGGAGACAGATCATATGACATACATGGACTAGTACAGACCTAGATATTCAGCCACGTCTGCAACATGTCTGCAGTTACTTTCCAGCATATCTTCCTTGCTTTCCAGTACTGCTACTTAAATATTCTACTTGAATAATGATATCCCACTTTATTTTTCTCTTTGTTATTATTACTGCTGTTATTTCCTACCTCTAACATGTTGTATTGTTTTACTTACAGAGGGAGGTGAAAGAAACAGTGGAATATCTTTTCCTCTGAGTCTGATGCAAATGATTAATTTGATTCTGTAAAAATTTATCTTACCCTTTAGTAATACATACTGATTTATTTTCATGTGAATTTTACATCTAGCATTGTCATCATATTCCCTTGGGAGGTTATTGTTTTTCTTCTCCTACCCTTTGATTTTACACATCCTCTAGCTCTAATTTTTGAATGCTTTTCTTAGGAGAAGGTTGTGTTTTATCACCAACATCACTGCAAGTACTGTTTTCTGCTTTATTAGACATTCAGCATCTCAAAAAGGGCATAGTATGCAGAAAAGTTGAAAGTTTTACTATGCCTTGCATACAATTCCATGATGTTTTCTCTACCATTCCTCATGATCAATTAATACTGAGGAGTGCTCTCAAATCAAGGGATCTCAAAAAGAGTGTTCATCTATGTATTCAGTATAAGGCTGATATCTAATTTCATTTCTGAAGCAACCCTAATTAACTGGTATATATCACAGAAAAAAAAGGTTCAAAATATATGCTATCAAATAAGAATCACCTGTATTAAAAGCTTTGACTGTAAAAATCAGTCTTATTGTATCCTTTTAGGTTTATATTAATTGGAAACATCGCACTTGAAAAAAAAAGTGTCTTTTTTTATCAGCTCTATTTAACAGTAGAATGATAATTAAAAACATTTAGAACAGAACTAAAAGCTGAACTATATTCATAAGAGGAAGCAAACATTAATTTATCTATAATGAAAAGAAATGTGATCTTGTATGACTGCAGAACAAAAATAAATCCAAACAAAAAAAAAACAAAAAAAAAACAAGCAAAATACTGGATCCATAAAACTCATTAGGGGTAGTAAAAATCAAGTGAATTTTCTGCAGCTGAAAACTATATTGACCTGAATTTTTCTGCTGATGTAATTTATTCATTTTTGTTTTGCCTGCTAGAGCCAAATGCTTGTCTCTATATGTAGCCCTAGAGCCAAAAGGAATGCACAGCTCATGTAATATGGTAAGTGCTATCTCCAGTCAGGAAATTCCTCCTGTGATATTTAAGTGCCAAAAAAAGATGATCTGCAAAGTGAAGACAAGTACATAGAATTCCTGAGTATCTGAAACTGCCAACAGGACAAATTGTTTTTATAGTAAGTGCCTAAGAAATGCATTAGTACCATTTCCACTTGGAAGCCAAAATGAAAGCAACATAAGAGCAAAACAGTACAATCTGTTGTAAAGCAAGCCTGTGGCAGACAATGACATTGTTGGCACATGGAGCATAAAGAAGGAAATGGAGAAAAGTTGTCCTGGGTGTGGAGATAACTAATTCAGTACTATTAAAGTGAGCTGCATCTGCAGCTTGGTTTAGTTTTACAAATAGACACACACACAGAGGCATCGAATCCTGCAAGCTGCACAGCAGGAGCCCAAGATATTCTGAGCTTCTACCCTTTTCCTTATGCAACATATTTTCTAATGAATTAATGTCAGAATGCAACAAATACATTCAGCTTCACTGGATAAATACCTTTGCTTGATTGATGTCTCTGGTAATGATTAAAATCCAGAAATGAATAATGCTAAACAATGAGAAAACCACCTGTTTATTTTTGGTTTATGTTCCATCTAACCTTCATAGTGATTTTATCTATGAATTCGCAGTATTACTGATATTTAACAATTAATTAAAAGTGAAAATTGAAGGCATTATTTTTTAGATAACTTTCAAATATCTTCAGTTTTAACTATCCAAAAAAAGGCCAAAAAAAGAGGTCTTTATTTGCTTATGTATCTTTTTGAAAAGTTCCTAGATCACTTAGATAGATATCTTTTATATAAATTCAATTATCATTGATGCTTTTTCAACTGGTTTTGCTGACAGCTAAAAAAGAGATAATATTGAGTGTGTTTAGGTATCTTCAAAACTAAGAGAGTAAGAAAATTCAAGTTTCACTCAATAGGTTATTTTCATTAAAATTAAAAAAATCTATTGAAGGATCAGACCTTTTAGACAGTTTAATTTGTTTGTTTTCTCATTACAAATTTATTATCTTACACAGTTTGTTAAGAATTGGAAATCAGATCATGGACTTAGTCCCCTGTGACTAAGAGCTTTGCATTTCTGGTGCAAAAAAAATAATCTGGAAATAATTTTCTTTTCATTTTTTTCCTTTATAATTGGATCAATATTTTTAGTATGTTCACTAATATTTGTGCTAAATTTTTAATTATACTAACATATTTGTAATTTCTCTGAGCTTATAGAAAGGTTCTTGCTCTGTTAATAAGACCTAACTATGTAATTTATGCATATTCTCATGCAAGTTCTTTCATAATATTCAACAGATGATTCAGAATTTGAAAAAGAATAAAAAAGGAAGCAATAAACAGGTACTTTCACTGCCATAGAGAAAAAATATTGTACAACCATTCAATAAAAACATGGTAGAAAGTCCAGCTAAAACTTCTCAGTGTATCTCCATGTATATCCATATCAAAAGCACATTTCTAGGTCACACTGAACTTCTCATCCACTAATACCCCCACATCTTTCTCCTTAGTGCTGCTCTTGATCCCTTCTTCACCCAGCCCATTACTTGTACTTGGGATTGCCCTGACCCAGCTGCAGGACCTTGCTCTTGACCTTCTTGAAATACATGAAAAATGCACAAGCTCACCTCTCAAACCTGTCAAGGTTCTTCTGGATGACATATCCCTTCCCTGCAGCATGTTGACTGCACCCGAGAGCCTGGTGTGGTTGAGCACTGAGAGTGCTCTCAATCCCCCCGTCCATGTCAACAGCAAAGACATTAAACAGTGCCAGCCCCAATGCTTACTCCTCAGGAATACCACCCATGCCTGGTCTCTGCTTGGACATAAGCCATTGACCGCAAGTCTTTGAGTGCATCCATCAAACAAATTTCTTATTCACCATATATTCCATCTATTCAAATCCATGTTTTCAGTTTAGAGACAACGTTGTCATGTAAGACAGTGTTAAATGTTTTGCACAAGTCCGGGTAGATTATATCAGTTGTTCTTCCTATATTCATCAATGCCTTAACTGTGTCACAGAAGACCACCAAATTCATCAGGCACAATTTGCCCTTAGTGAAGTCATCTTGACTGTCATCAATCATCTCCTCATTTTACCCATGCCTTATCGTACTTTCCAGGAGGATCTGCTTCATGATCTCTCCAGGCATGGAGATGAGACTGGCATCTGTAGTTCTCTGGGTCTTCCTTTTATCCCTTTTTAAAACTGGGGGTAAAATTTCCCCTTTTCCAGTCAGTGGGAGCTTCACTGGAGCAGCAAAAATTGATATATTAAAAAACATCTGTCTCAAATATGACAGATATTTGCTTAGCCACTTCATCTGCCTGCTGCCTCAGTACTCACAGATGCATCTCATAAGGTTCCATGGTTTTGTGCACCTTTGAGTTTATTCGGTGGTCTCAAACTCAGTCTTCTCCTACACTGGGAGATTCTTCATTCTTCCAGACCATGACTTTATATCCTGTGACTCAGGCAGCATGGCTGGGACATTTGCCATTGAAGACGAAGGCAGAACAGTCATTGGGTAGCTCAGTCTTCTTCATCTCCTGGGTAATCAGGTCTTCCATTTCCTTGCAGAGGGGGTTCACATTTTCCCTAATCTTCCTTTTATCACCAGCATAGCTATAGAAGCTTTTCTTGTTGCCCTTGATGCTCATGGGTTGGTTATATTCCATCAGGTCTTTAGCGTTTTTATACTGATCCCTGCCTGCTCAGTTAATCTCCCTGTATTCATCCCAGCCTATATGTCCTTGATTCCATCCTCTGTAGTCTTCATTTTTGCATTTGAGTTTGACCCTGTTCATCCACACAAGCTTCCTGTGTTTTTGCCTGACTTTGTCTTAGTTGGAATGCATTGCTCCTGTGAATGCATTGGGGAGCAGATCCTAGAATATTAGCAAATAGATTGACTATAGGCCGATAGATACAACATACATATGGAGAGAGAAGCAGATATATTTATATAACAAGGGATATACTTATATAACAAGAAGTTTTAGCTGGGCATTGTTTCCCATATATTATGAAATATATATTCTTTCATATGTATCTGCATAATATTCATAATTAAACTACTCACAAAACATTTTTTTAAATCAAAGTGTACTTTTTCATGGCTTCAAAGACAAAGGATTCTCAGTGTTATTCATTCTTCAAAATACTAGCATGTGCATTAAAAGATATAGTCAGTCAATAGCGTGTGAAGGAAGTTGGTGCTACAATTAGCATGTTTGCAGTACTAACTCCTTGATTTTCTTGCTTATGTGTTAGGAGGTGTTAAACTGGAAGGAAGCTCACCAGAATTACAGAGGTAGGGATATTTTGCTCAAGGGCCTTCCTAGTTGTCTTGTCTGCCACCTAGTGTCAAGATAGCTGATCATGCTGATGCTGGAGGGGGGGTGTTAGTATTTGTTAGTTATAAATCATCTGGGGCTTCATACTGAAAAAAGATTCTAAGATTCAAGATAACACTAAATGCAGAACAAAAAATATATTTGGCTTTGATCCAACATCTTCTGAAACTGATATATAATATTATAAATGTAAATTTTGAAAGCATAAAAGAGATATGATAAATGAAAATATGATTTTTAGGCTAATTTTGAAGTGGAAATTTCAAAATTTAGGTGGAAAAAGGGGGCTTATAGGCATATTAAAATCTAAGTAGCCTAACTTTAAGGCTGATGAGCACTCATAGATCTCATTAACTTTGCAAGATTTATGGAGATCACATCTATTTCAGAATAGGAGAAAATAACGATCTATGAGAAATACTTACAATGGGAGTTCTTATTTAGTAGCTCCTTATTTTATTTCAGGGCTAATCTGGTCTTGTTACTTTTAAAGATGCATTTTAACTGTTGCAAAATGATTAAAAGATATTTTTCAGGTTTGACTGCAAAAGTGGCAAGGAGGCCTTGATGGGTCTGGTCCCTATTCTTGTTACAAATATCCCTCCTTCGTACTTTTATATACATAATCTGATCTCACTTGTCAACTAATTATGAAGAGTTTTATATGTTGATCATATCACAGACTAGGCACTGAGCTGTGTAATGTCTAAGCTTCTGCCAGTTTTAAAAGATCTTTTTCTCTTTTCTCTTGAAGCTTGCATTTTCTGCCTTTCTCTTGTCCTACTCTAGCCTATAGAAAACTTTCTTGAAAACCTGTACTTTGGGAAGTTCTGAGAAGCTGGGGAAAGAGCAGTATCTGTTGTCAGAAATAGCCTGGGTGTTCAGATGCAATGCCTAAAGAATTTTCTCTTCCTCTGCAGCAGGAAGCTGCAGAAACTGATCTTGGTCTGAGAGAAGGTGCCCAATACAGAAAGCCAGATACACTTCTTTGGCCAAAGATGGATGTCCCTTGCTTTGCACATATCAAAAGAGCAACCAGCTGTTGCTCAACTCAAACTCTGTTTTTCAAGTCATTCTTCTAACTTCAGGAAGAGATAAATTGAAAGTTCATCTTTTGCTGTGGTCTCTGACTAAGCTATCCAAAATTTCATTCAGACTTTTGTGAAAGCATCCTTTTCAAAAGACTGGGCCTCCACTGATTGCTTTTGGGTCAAAAGAACAAACTCTGATTGCACTTCCAATATATACCTCTCTGTTTCCAAACAGAATCAGCTGGCCTCAGGACTTGACACCTGTAAGGCTGCAGATAATACAAGTGTCCCGAAATTAGAATGTGCACCTTTCTGAATACAAAATGTGATTTATTTGCATGCAGAACGGGTATTCACAATAAAGAAAAAGTGTGTATACTCTCCTGCCTATGCTTAAAATTTCCTTCACATTTAGATAAAGACGCAGGTGGCCCTGCCTCTATTTTTGTCTGCTATTAGACCCATTTTCTTGTTATGTTTCTCAACCATATCTGCCATTCACCTGACTGATTCAGACTAGTCACTGACAACCCTTCCATGTCCCATCCTGCAGGATAGTACTGTTGCCTAAGTGAGCCTTTTGGTTTGGGTGGGATTTTTAACTGCTATTAAAATGGTTAAGTCATAGGGCCAGCTTTCAACATCTGTTACAGTGGCTTTTGTGTGCAGATGATTGTCAATCTATTCCTCAGTCAAACCTTATAATGCTTTACGTACTTCCAGATTTTCCACATTGTGAGTAAAACACCATAGGAAAAACAAGTGATGTTTTTCTTCACTGATCAAAGATAAAATATTATTTACCATCAACAAGTGTGTGCTGACTGCTGATACAATTAACAACAGACTACGTCGTTCCTGAGCGAAAATATTACATAATTTATTCTATTTTATTCAGAAGTTTTTCTTAAGAAAGAGAAATACAGCGTGAATTGGAGTAATTAATTAATCTCAACTGCAGCTAAAAAGTGACAATTCAATATAAGCAGAAGATAGCTTTGCATATGGATAAATATTAAAAAAATTAAGTAATTAAACTGGAGTGGTGGGAATAAATATTGAGATTCTCTAAGCATGAAACATTGCCTAACCAAGATAAGATCCACAGATCCAAACAGTTTCCCTCTTGAAGGGAATGCCTTTTTTAGGAGATTTTATTGCTATCTGACTTGAATAAAATAGCTTAAAATATTCAGTAAAAAGCAGAGTATTCAGATATTTCAAAGTAAATTAACCATAATACTGAATTAGTTAAAAAATATCATATTCTACTACAGTCTTAGTTTTGTCTTCTTGCTTGACAATAATTACAACAGCTATTGACAAGTAAGAGTGGGCACTAACAACAAAGTCAAAAGCAAGAATTAAAGATTAAACTATTAAAAGATTAATTAATTAAAGATTAAAACTATTTCTATTGAGTTGATATGCAGGCAAAACAGTTATCTGTGTATTGTTAGAATCAGTGTGGCTAAACCCTGGACTATTTACTTGTATAGTGAAAGAGTGACTTTTCCTATCCAAATTATAGTAGTACTACGTGCACCTTTATTCTAAAATCAAATTTTTCTCAATGAGAAAATAAATATGTCTCTTAATTGAATCCATACAGCATATATTTGTTTTAGATTTCTTCTTCAGAGTCCCTTCTCCTTCCCCTTTCCCCCTTTCCTTCTTCCCCTTTCCCCCTTCCCCTTTCCCCCTTCCCACCTCCCACTAATAAAAAGAAATTAATATAGGAAAAGGAAATGTCTTCATGCTGTTTTAATGATTTGCCTTTAACCCAAGAAAGAAAGAAAATTCAAAGATAAGGCTTCCAATTAATCTTTAACTTGTAACATAAAAGCACTGATTTCAAGCCTTAACAACATTGCAATTATGAAGGCACAGGGGGAATGTACTGTGGACATAGTCAAAGTTTTAATCCTAAATATGTCTGACTCCTGTGAATTTCTCATAGCTTTAAAATTTAACATCATTTCTGTGTGTGTTATAAACATATGTGTTCTTGACCCACTTCAAAAAACAACCATGAGTGAAATACCATTTCCATTAATCATTCAAGAGCTTTGCAAGAAGATTGCATCTCAAGAGATGACTTTTTCACTGAAGTTTACACTACTCAGCTTGGTTTCATTATTTTTTACGTTTATTGAGTTGCAGCTGCTTGTTGTTCAGGGCATTGGTTTTAGAACGTATTCCCATCCTTTCCATCCAAATGCACACATTGTCACTTATCAACAATATCCTGAAGAGAAAAATTAATTTCTATGCAATTATAGTTTTGGCCCGACAAAAAATTCGTTGTAAACTAATACCTTGCAAATTAAATTCTATTTTCATCCTTTAATAACTATGTAATGAGACTACAAAACAGATGTTTCTACTGTGTTGAAATAGTAAATAGATGTAACAATAATTTTTCACATCACATTTTTCACCATATTTTTTACTAATTTTTAATGGGAATATGGATCCACACTAGTGGCTCTCCTTGCAAGACTAAAATTTAAGTTTATTATGTATTTGTAGAAATTATTTTTGTATCCATAATATAATTTCATGTTATGTTGGAAATATTCTGTGACTCTTATTGGCACTAGTAAGACAGTAACATTTAAAGAATTGTGGTCAATTAATCTTTTAAATCATATGTCTGTATATTAGGCACTGAAATTTATCATTGCTGCACCACACTTTCTTCATGGATCTAGTTCTAAAATCCAGTACTAATGAGGAGCATAATTAATTCAGCATTGAGCATTTTAAAATCTGTACTTTTTGTTTACCTGTCTGTGCAATAAAAAATACAAGGAGACTGAAAATTATCCATAGTTGAATATTTGTGCTCACCCTGAGGAAGTTGGATGATCCTTGACACCTCAATATTTCTCAGACAAGGAAGATATCCTTAATTCTTGAATAGAATAGTACTTTTTTATTATTTTATATAATAGAAAACTAGATAATAATCTATGGTTGTAAGAGCAAGTGAGGCAGAAAAATTTAAATTCAGTATGAAAGATGCAGATTGTAGGGCATAAGTCTTCACTACTGTGCTTGAACTAGGGAAGCCCAGTGCCTTCAGAAGGGTCTCTGGAATGATAGATATTGCAACACTAGTTGATTATATTTCATAAGAAGTCCTTTTCAAAACTGACAAGATTGCTAGCATTATCCAGCACTGATGATTTTAGCTACTTCCTGGCTTAAGATATTTTATGATACTTATTAGTCTGTTAAATATTACATTTTATTCCGGATTTTTTTTAGGTAATAAAGGGAGGCAAATTTTGTGTGGGTTTTGTTTGTTTGTTTGTTTGTTTGTTTG
>VYXF01006526.1:779136-811120 GCA_013397295.1 Polioptila caerulea | reverse complement strand
TTTTGTTGGTTTGGTTTGGTTTGGTTTGGTTTGGTTTGGTTTGGTTTGGTTTGGTTTGGTTTTTTTTGATTTTTAAAATTTGTTTGCGGTTTTTTAGTAATAGTTATTTATTGACTCAAACAATTAGCTCAGTTGCTGCTCATCCCCCTTGTTGGAAGAGCTTCTCTCTGAGGAAGAGATTTTCTGGAGGACTGCACTCTACCATACCTCAGACAAATGCACCTGCCATCCACTTCCCGAGAAGTAACGGATGTCCCATCCTCCCACCACCAGGCAAAAGAAAGGGACCTTAAAACTGGAGGGAAAGGAATGGAAGCAGTTTTTGATTGGGTTGGCCGGAAATCCCCTGCAAGGGGGGCAGAAGATCTGCATCAATGAACAAGGGACTCCTGCCACTCCTCAAGCATAAGAAAGAAATACACAGAACATCAAATCAGAGTCAGGCCACTTGGAAATTTGGCAGGAGGTACCAGGCTTTAGGCAAAGATATAGATCTGAAAACAAATTCTGCCAAGTCTGGAAAAGTCATAAGCATGCAAGAATCACTCCTCATGCTGCTGAGTACTTGATAGTGTTTACCTAATAAGTTTATGGCTATTTGTTGGCTCCTCAACAAATATGCACTTATCAGAGTTCCAAGTGTGATCAGGCTGTGCATACACCAAAATATGCAGGAAATTAACATCCAGCTCAGAGGTAGGAGAGAAAAGGGGGATTTTTCCTGCTCTCATATGCTCTGGATTAAGCTCCAGTGAATTGAATTAAAAGATGAGAATCTGCTTCTCCTGCACCATCCACATCACTGATAAAAAGAAATTATGAAAGATTAACACCTTTGATTCAAATATGTGAGGATTTGGCCTGGAGAAGACATTAGACTCCTACAAAGCCCTACAGAATTATTAAAATAAAGTCAGAAACAAATGACTTAGAATTCACAGTATGTTGACCCCTTGCTGGCCAACAGCAAAGTTCACATGCAGTTGCCCTCTAACTCTTTCACCCCACAGGGATACAGGAGAGAATCAGAAGGGGAAAAAAAAGACAAAAACCTCATGCATCATGATAAAGACAATTTAATAATTGAAGAAAATAAGTACCAACACACAAGTTGTTAAAAGGCATTTACCCATCAGCTGGTCAATTCCCAGACAGTCCTCCAGCTATCTTTGAAAAACTACTCCCCCACAAGGTAGTTATATTGCTGAGCACCATGTCATATGCCACCAATATTCCTTTGGTTACCTGGGGTCAGCTGCCCTGATTTTGTCCTTTCCCAGCCTCTTGCCTACCCTCAACCCACTCTCTGGCCAGGGCTGAGTGAGAAACAGAGAGGTTCTTGACATTCTGTAAGCACTAATCAATTATTGCTAAAACATTGGTGTACTAATCAACACAGTTTGGGACGTAAAACTAGAATACAGAGCCATATAGGATACTATGAAAAAATATTGTCTTAATCCTAACCTGACCTAGTAGACAATTGTATTGGTCTGACTGGAAACTGCTAAGGAGGAAAACCAGAATCAAGGAACAGAAACTACAACACATTGAAAAAGGAGGCTCTTCGATAGCAGCCTGAATTTAGCTCGCTTTTGTCTCTCAAGTGAATGATCTAAAAAATCATTTACTGCTGACTAAAATTTTTTTTGCTTATTTTTTACTGAATGAGAATTATTTAATTGTGTACGGGATTTCCTGAATTAATTGAATGCTTCAAAATTATATTTTAGTTAATTCACAACATTTGTATGAGGAAATGAAAGATTAGGAATAGATGTAAGGTAGTGAAAAGAAATACAATATTTAAGAAATATCTATAAATTTGGGTAATCAAATCTGATATTCTTTGCATGAATTTCAGTGCTTTGTATTATCTCATACTTCACATGTTCCAAATAGATCTCATTTCAGTTGCAGCTGAGTTCATATTTCAAGATTTCCAGTTATGCTGTTACTAAAAAAATTAGCTTAGCTACTTTCCTAGGACAATTAAAGAAATACCATGTTAAAGACAAAAGATGCAATTCCAGTAGTCTAAGAAAATATCTGGGTTTTTTTCCCCTCATTTTTGATATCTTGAAATGAAATAATCCAATAATAATCCATTTAAAAATATAGAACATGAGATGTGTGAATGTAAAACTTATGAGTGTCCCACAGATGATCACTCAATCCCAAAGCATGGGGATGCTGCAGGGGTTTTCCTTTTTGAAGTAGAAAGACTCAGACAGTACCCCATGAAACAAGACCTTTTGTCTTTGGAGCTGAAAAGGATAAGAGATGCCCTGCTGAATGAACACAGGACAGTTGGCCTGGCCAAGATGTTCCCATGAAGGCTATGAAGTGCTGCCAAAAATATTAGCCACCCATATATCTGCTTTGCACTATAGGCACAACCTCACAATGTTGAGGTTCTTTTCACATTCTAAAAAAATATGAGTCCCTGAATTAGTGTCTTTCTTCTTTAGTCAGCGTCATGTTTTTGTATGTTACTAATGGTACCATCAGTGAAATTGTGCAATGGTACTAATAGAAAAATATCAGTTTTATTCTGGAGTAACATTACTATAAAACTGAACATTAGTACATAGTGAACATAATTTCTAACTCTCATTTTGATTTGCATTGTTCAAAGAATGATTGTTCAGGTAAGAGGAATTATTTGTACTAAACCTCAAATTCACTTTACTTGATATTATCAGCTAAGCCTTTGAAAGAACATTAAAAGCACCTGTATTTTAAATTGCAGCTGATAAAGCAGCAAAGCTCTTGCTGAAGATAATGACCTAAAAAAGGATAACATCACAGTAGACTCAAATAGTGCCATTCAATTATCTGTTCTACCATAAAGAAGTGTGCTGTTATTTCTCGATTTAAGATTATCAAGAACAATGCTCAGGTAATATCCAGATTTTTTTGAAAGATTTTTATGCATAGAATTAGATAAACAAAATGTTATCTTCTAAGGCTGTTGAAAACCTATTGAACAGAAGAAACTCTTTCTGTCTTTTCAGAAACTCAAACAGTAAGCTTTCTCACACTATAAGCATGTCATCCATATTACTAAACTCAAGACATAAATAGAGGTCTCATTGAGTTTTAAGATGACTGGCTGTCAGCATTAGAACAGCAGAAAAAGGACAAAGGTACAATTTATTGAAAGCAAATTATTCATAACAAACAAAAAGGTAGCCAGCTACTTTGCAGAAAAACAACCATCTCTGACTGGTTCAAGGGACGTACTGATTTTGCAAGTCTATACCTTTAGACAGTAAATGTAATCCTTTTCAACACTTAGAGAGCAGTTGTATAATCTATTTATAAAAGATGAACTTATTAATATTTAAAGAAGAAAAACAAAGGAAAAAATCAAGTAAATTCCCTATGAAATTGTTCAGTGTGTGCCTACCATCCATGTACGTAGTGTGCCTGAATATAAGATGTTCCTTTACACTTATTCATGAAGCATAATAGCAAAAAGTCACTAGAGAATAAAAAACAGAGAAGGAAAGCTCAGACTTCAGCTTTAACTGATAGCATTATTTTTTTTTTTATGCCAAAAAAACAAATAAAGGCAAAAATTATATCCTTTCCTTTCTTGTTCCATGGAGAACTGATAACCAGAAATGTTGAAGCAATTTTCTTTTGCTCTCTATGGATTAGTGCTGAGTGAAATACTGACTGCTGAGGGGAAAAATTATTCAAATTTCATGGAGTTTTTTCTGACATTTGATCTAGTCAATGGTACTTCTGTTGACTAAAATGCACTTAAATACCATATGTTATTTTTAAAAAGAAAGTTAACTGTTTTTTGATAATCTTTGCAGTATTTTAAGTGTCAATGCAGATAAGTTTTAAGAAAAGTTAATTTTTCCTTCTCCTAGATGAGACCTGGTTTTAGTTTCAGATGAATAACAGCTGCACTTATTATTCTTTGTTTTAAGAAAAGCGATTAACAACAGGAAAGTGTCTGATATTGCAGAATACTTGTAGAATACCAAAATATTTCCTGTAATTTTAAAGAAAATTAAGAAATTATTTGTTATGTTATCATTAAAGCCTTTATCCTGTGGTGATAAAAAATTGAAAAGATCATTGTTCTCAAAATTCAAGCTCAAATTAGTTTCTAAAGGAAAAGTAAGAAAAAAGAACATTTAAAAAGAGGCTAGAGGTCAATTTGACTTTTAAACTGATAGATCTAAACTTTAAGTGGTTGCCTCTCCAGAAGAAGTGAGGAAAAATTTAGTTCTCAGAAGACAAGGTTTAAAATTTCTAATTCATCAGTGAAGAGGGGGTGGCATTTCTGAAAATCACTATCACAGCATTAATAGCTTAAAAACCCCTCCATCAAGTAACACACTATATCTAAGATAGGTGTCTATGTGGTTTTTACATTTGGCAATTCCTTCTGCTCAGGACCTGATCTGTCTCACCTTCTGAGATGAATGGTGGCTCTTTCAAAGGAGATGTACCAGTGTTTTTTTACCTATTGCCTAATACTCCACATTAGACCCCCTTCCTAGCAATTTAGAGCGGTGTGTTCTGTGTCTGCTGTAACAACAGGGGAATTAAATTTATGTCTTCAGACAGTACTGAAAGAGCTGAAAAGGAAAGAAACCTGACACTTGAAGAAGGAACTAGGCTTCTGTCTCAGGAGGATTAAAACTGAAAAAAAAAAAGCCGATATGCTATTAATTGTAATGCATATTTGTATTATATTAGGTCAACAATGGGAAAAAAAGAAAGGAACTATTTGCTAAGATCCTTTTTAGCCATTTGGAGTCTAATAGCCTCTGTTTCTTTCAGTATTATGTTTATTTACAGTTCAGTAGAGATGAAAAGGTGGTTTAGTAGAATTTAGAAGAAAATTTTTTTCTGCCTCAATATGATTAAAATGAAAAAAGGAAACCTTCACATTTCCCTAAAAAATGCTAAAAACAGGCAGTGATTGTGAAGAAGCTGAACAATGCTAAAAGCTAAAAGATCAGGATCACAGCCTTTTTTTTCAGAACACCCTTACAGATATCAGTGTTTACTTTGCTGTACCTTAGTCAGGTGGAGACATGAGTATGAAATAGATAATTATGTATCCCCAAAACAAATACCGCTAAAATGTGTGAAAGCAGCAAAGATGTCAACTGTCAATCCTTTAGATGCTTACAAGTTAGGCTGTAAAATGATACAGACATATGGAGCAGCTGTTTAGAAATTAGGTAGGACTTCAGGTCTCCTTGATAAGATTTCAGCAGAACAAACACCATTCAGAAATTCACTGATTTGTTTCAAAGATATTTTTAGAACCAAGCAAGTAATCTGAAGGAGGAGATTAGGTTATCCTTCAGATCAAGTGTATCTAAATCATATTGTACAGTGAAAAGTTAGGCATACAAGAACAGAGGGAAAGAAGGAATAATCCAGTCCTAGGAGAAAAAGAGAATTATTTTATGCATATTAAAATGGATTTTGGATAGCTACTTTTTCATCAGCCTATGACTATACTATGACTGAATTTTTGTAATTCTTTCATCTTTCATCTGATTAAAAAATAGCACTAATGCATAAGGCAATGGAAAATGGGACATAGTCCTCAATCACTTATATTTAATTGAGTTAGGCAACAGAATGAAGGACAAAAATTTAAAGGTATAAACCATACATTATTAAGTCTACCAAACAGCCGTCTTTTTCAATATATATGTATCTGAGCCATAATTTTAAAAATTATTGCAATTTTATACCATTTCTGAGGGGTCACTGCACTGATAAATGGAGACATTCTCCAAAGTTACCAAGCACTAGTATATTTAAATATTCCTTAAACATAAACCTTGTTTAAATCTATGCAGGATTGATGTGTTTTGATAGGCCTTATCTAACTCTGATTATCAATACTATTCTTCCTTTGTAAAAATTAATCACCTGTTTAAAAATTCCCAAATGCTAGAATGTCAGAAAATGAAAAGTATGGAATCTAGCCCATTCTCAGCTAAGGTATTAATCTTCATTACTTGTTGGTAAATACCTGACAAATGCCCCCACCCCCCCAATATGTAAACATGTCCAAAAGTCAATATAGTAGCTTTTTAGGAGATTGTTTTGGATGGAATCTATAAGATACAGATTTTTGTAATAAATCTGGGATTAGAGCACAAACTTAAAACTGACCTGTAATACACAGCACCTTTCCAAAGGAGAAATGAGATCATGACTGCATGGTGATCAGCTTCTTCCCCACTTCTGCTTTACAGTTTGTTTTGCTCTGTGCTAATAATATCTTTCTATGTCTGCCTGCTCTCAGGTAAGTGGGCAAGATCAGTTGTCTGTTTAGAGGAAAATGGTTTCATGTGTTCCCTTTTTTCCTGCATTGGCACACAGTAAAGCAAATGAGCATGAATTTAAGGGTTTGCCTTTTCTGTGAGTGGTGGCAATAGTATTTACACATTACATGTCTTCATTAACGCCTGTTATTATGAAAAAGTATAAATATATCTTTCATACTTTAGAATAAAGATGTATGGAATTAGATGAGAACACTCGTAATAAATTAATGTTGTATGCTGCTTACCTGTATGAATAAGGAAAAGCAAATAAAGGAGATAATCTTTCTCCCCTTTCCTTTTCTGGACTCCGCAGTATAAAAAGAGGGCAAAAGTTATGGAGAAAAGTTATTTGCTTCATTGGATCGACTGATAAAGTTGTCAAAGAAAAAGAATCTTTTTTTTTTTTTTCCCCTCAAAAACCTTTATTCAGAAATAAATAAGCACCAAAACCTCTTTCCCTGAATTGCTGGCAAGGGAGTAAAGCACATGAAGTGTTCCTTCATACACTCTGTTTCTGTTACTGTACTCAAGACAGTAATGTGTAAAAGTTTCAAAGAAACTTGCCCCCATTAAAATTATACTGTGGTATTGCAAATGTTAATGGCTAGCTGATGCCTTGAAGGTAGAATCATTCTTTCTGTTGTGCTCCCACTAAACATTATGAGTTCTCTTGAGAATGGTGACCAAAGAACAATCAGTCTCAGCTCATGTCTTCTTCTCTGTTGTCCGCTTGCCCCAATCCCAGCACATCTTGTCAGATTTAATTCAAGTCAAACAAATAGAAACTGTGGTTAGAGCCATGTTTCCTAACCCTGCATGTTTATTTCAACAATAATCAATAGCAAGCTTGTTTTAGAAATGTATTTTGATTCTTGCTAACAAGTTGAAACAGGTGCACACTACCTACAAGCTTTTCCAGGACCCACTGCATGCAAGTTTTCTTCAGAATCTTTTCAACTGGCTATTTCATCATATTTTAAAAACAAATATTCACATGCAAAATATGACTTTTTAAGTCCCATGTAACATAAAGGTATCACAGTCCAGTCTTACATAAGGTGTGATAATCACTGCCACAACTTGGAGTAAACTATGTTTGAAGATTCTAAAAAGTGTCAGGACAATTGTTCTAATTAAATTTCTATTATGTATGGGAAATTAATCCTTTAATTCCCAAGAACCAATTTCACACCAACATAAGCACAAATACTTTTCTAGCTTTTTTTTTAACTATACCTTCTATTTTATTTCACCCCATTTGTGCATATTTGTTATATCTAAACTTAGGGACATATCGGCTCTGTATAATAAAAAGAACTAGAAAAGGAATCCTGAGATAATAATGAAATTATTGTCTTTATTGCTGAGAACCAGCAAAATACATAGGATAAAATGTCATTGCTACAGCACAGGAGTCTGAAAGGTCTAGAGTAATTGGTACGGTCTAATTATTATCAGAGTTTGCAGAAAGATTCACCATGTCTTATGGATTATAGAAGATATCTTCAGGTTTTATCTTCTGATATAAAAGTAGGAAAGTTCAAACAGGCCTAAAATTCTATAAATAACAATACTGTATTACAGTGTTCTGAGAATGTGTCAAGTCTTGAAGAGCCAGATTGTGATCCTGGCTTTGTGCCCATACCAGGATTTATGAGGCTGTTCAACATTCATACTGCCTACATTTGCTTTCTATATAACTGCTAGCAAGTATGGAAGCAAGGAGCCTCTGTAGAACCATTGGTTTACCCTCTTTGCAGGTGGAACTAGAAAATTGACCCCTAAAGCTAAAGAGCTCTCCAATCCACAGGAGTCCTGAAAAGTAATGTACTCTAATTGCAAGACTGATACACACTGGCATACTTCTATACCTGAGAAAGAGAGTGGGATAGAAGTGTGAGAACACAGAACTCCATGGCTTTGAGTCATAATGTGACTTTTTTTTTTATACTTGTGCATTATCTTTGTTGTCAGCCTATAAGTCAATGCTAATTTACTCCATGCACTGTGGGCAAAGAACTCTCTTCTGACTCCTGGTATCTACAGTTCCATCTGTCCTAGTAAATGAAAGAGGAATGTTGTTTAAGCACTAGACCTCTATACATCTACACCTGCTTATTTGATAATTCTTTACATAGTTATGCTTTAGACTGCTCCAAATACCTGTCTTTAAGATAAGCCTTGCACAGGCTTTTGGAGAGAATTTTCTTCATGAGTAAATCTCATAAGTGTGTGCAGATAAAGCTCGGTCAGATTTCCACCAGTTTTCCCTCCATCTATTTTTCACAGTCCTCGAATATGGTCCTCACAAACTTATCACACAGTCGCTCATCACAGATCCGCATGTCACACCCCAAAACTTCCAATAACAACATCCTCTGAGTTCCTTCATATAAATTGCTACTCTAGGAAGCTGCAAGATAGTTTTCACGTTAGTTCTGGAATTTTAATCTGGGTGAAGGAGGGACAAATCCACCTGCCACTATACCTTAGACATGTAAATTAAAGATGATCTCTCAGGGCCTTCAAGGTTTGGCTAAAAGACAAAATCGAGTGCCGTGTAGTGTGAATCAGGGAAAGCTATGCAAGACTGGCTATCTTTAACCAGTGTGGAAATGAGTTAGTCATTTTCACTTGACCTCAGAAACTCTCAGTTCTCAGAGGATCTCATTCCTTGACTGTTTTTTACATAGTAATGTGAGCATAGTGTCCATTTATTGTCCATTCACTGGCCATTACAATCTGTCTTCCCCGTCTTCTTTGTCTATTAACTTCTTAAGAAAGATATCATTAGTACAGCACTGCCCTGTGAAAGCAATATGGTGAATGTGGGGATCCATAAATACAATCCATAATTTTAAAAAGTAGGCATTAACATCATTTTGGGATTTTTTAGACACTGTTTATCATATGCTTCTTCAAATGCAGTAACAGATGACTGTAACAACTTCTAGTGCTATTGTGAAGGCAGACCTCTCTTTATAAGCTGAACACTCCAGTCGTCTTCCCACTCATTACATCCTACATGTTGTCAATCTTAGTTTCAAGGACTGTCAATCAGAAATGCAGTGGATGATATGTGCAGTATTTTTTAGCAACACTAAGGTGGGCATTTCTTTGATTTTCCTTTATTCTCTTGATTGCAAAGTGCAGTATACATCTTGCATACAAGCAAACACAAAAGTACATGAAAAACAGTATTTTGAAAAATGAAAACAGAACTTTGGTACAGTAACCCTTACGGCTAATCAAAGCCTTATTGTTAGTCCTGATTATTTTGCACAGTGGTTCCAGATATTATAATTACCTCTTTAGGCTCAAGGTTATTGATTTAGTAAGAGCAATTATGAAACACTAAAAAAAGAAAGAAAATGTCACAAAAATTTGTTGAAGCACATTGTAACTTTTACAGTTCTCTCAGTATAAGTGACCAAGACCCCAGGAGAAGGAAAAAAGGAGAAGGAGAAGGAGAAGGAGAAGGAGAAGGAGAAGGAGTGGTAAAGATGGTATTAAATGTGGGATTGACTCAATATGCAATTTTTAATATTTTAATACTAATACAATACTGCTGCTATTCTTAGAGTTGTACAGATATCTCATATAATAATGTAAACTACAATAAAAATGCGGTTCTTTTGTAATTCACCTATGGAATTTCTGTGAAAGTTTTTTTCTTTACTGTTTGAGGGAACACGTTTTTGACAAATCTTTAAAAAAAATCTCAAGGGACTTACCTGCTGCCACTGGTATCTGAAAATGGCAGTTTCACTTACCCTTATGAAGGCTCTGATGACATGTAATTTAAATAACTTGCCAGACTTGCTGAGCTGATTTGTCTCAAAAGCATTAAGACTGACCAGCTGGTGATCTATTATT
Source organism: Polioptila caerulea (assembly GCA_013397295.1). Lineage (NCBI taxonomy): Eukaryota > Metazoa > Chordata > Aves > Passeriformes > Certhiidae > Polioptila > Polioptila caerulea. Next base: position 800,921 of record VYXF01006526.1, on the reverse strand, counting down.
GTATTATAGAATTGATACTGATATTATTTCAGCAGTAGTATATATATAGAACAAAAAAATCTTCAGTAGAGAAGAAAAGAAAACAAAATTGCACTGTCTATTCTGGTGCTAAAAGATATTTTCTTCCTGTCTTCCCCAGTAGCTTAACTTTTTTCAGTGACAATTCATGATGATTCGGTGGGTATTTCATCAACATCACAAATTTCCAATTCAGACCTGATCAACTTCATGAATTTTGTGGGGTGACCAAGAAGTTAAGCACTGAAGGTAGTATTACAGCTTTAAAAAATACATACTTACACAGCTTGAACTAGCAAAAGCCTTCATGTCTCACAAATGTTGCTTGTAATGAAAACATTTAGATATTCCTAAGTACGGAGACTATCAGATGTTGCTAAAATTACCAGTGTTGCACAATAGTGAAGGCAAAATGAATGATTGTCAGTCACGTCAGTGTTCCAAAAAGCCTTATCAACTCTAGCTTCTCATCTTTTTAAAAATCTTTTCAAAAATCTTTTCTGGGTCTCAAAAAGTGTTGATTTTCTATAATGGGGCATTATAATTTCTCTTCCAATACTTGACCCACATGATACCAGAAGAATTGACCAGTTTTCAATTTTTCTGACTGCTGTTTCCTGCAATGTATCTCTGGACTATAAACTATTTTATGGCTAATTCTTAGATTTAATTCCCTGTCTACTGGTATAACTAACAAAATGAAGGCCACTAAATAGCCTTCTAAACTCCTCACTCTATTTAGGGTTAAAGGAAGTTAAGTACATAGAGAATGCAGATATGATACAGATGAGCTTTCACACACCAGATTTTTTGACACTTTTTTGGAATTCTTCAGCATTCTTATCCACAATTTGCCTTTCAAGGTTTCTTTGTTTTATTTCTAGTAAGAAGAAAATACCTGCTCCCTGTCTAGGGAATGGTAGATGCAAAAATTCTCTGATTATAACTCTGTGTCACCATTCTCCGCATGTCACATAGAGAAAAGATGGTCAATTCTAACACAGCTTCAAAATAGAAGGAAAATAACAGCCCATGTGACCAGAATCAGAGTCACAAAGCATGAAGTACTTAAAACATATGAAAATGTGAAGATAATTTATGAACAATAGTTCAGAGGCTGGTACCTTTTTCATACCTGTTCCAAAATGTTCCTTGACCTTACTTCGCCTTACCTTTCTTATTTTTGACAACTATTTAGAGATTTTTTAAAAGAGGCTCTATGTAAGAGCTAGATTTTTAGTTCAGTGAGATGTCTATGCATTGCAGTAGTGGAGACTTAAAGGAATACAAGAATATGTAAAAATAAGTGGATGTTGCTCTTTAATTCCTTTACACTTTAACATTCTTTCACTCCTTCTCATTCTAGAACACAAAGATGCAAGATGAAAGGGGTCATCATCTGCCTGGATTTGGTGAATCAAAGTATGAGTGAGAAATAAGAATTTAATTTGTTGTTGGTAGTAGCAAGTAACAATCCTTACAAGTCTAGTGCCAGTGCGGATAAGAGCTGATGAAGGCTTCCTAGAAGCACACAAATACCCCTGGAGTGCTTAAATAGAGGAATTCTTGTTCCAGTTTGCTGAGTTGTGGCCCAATGTAGCACTAAATTAACAGTTCAAAAGGCAATTTCTCCAATAAATGTAAGTAGAATAACTAGAAATACATTTAAAAGTATTCCAGAGTGATTTTTTTTTTTTACAAAAGTAAACTATTAACTGCATATTAAATTTTCACTCCATAAAAAAAGAAAGAAAAAGAAAAAGTAACACTCTTGGAGAAGAAAGAATAACCCTTAACTATCTGTCCAAATCCAACTACAATATAGGATAATTCTTCTTGATCCCTGAATTGCTTCCTGTTTGTATTTCCTTTAAAAACATGGTTGTATAGATACTGAGTAAACACACTGAGAGACAATAAGTTGTTTTCATTTTAAAATCCAGTGGAAAAACTTGTACTGAGAAATTGATTAAATCATGAAGGTGACAACAAATTCAGCAATTCTATAAAAACATCGTATTTATATATTTACCTGTTAGCATAGGCGATTTTGAATCTTTACCAATCATTCAGCACAGTGTAGATTGTGAAAAGATCTTACAAATCTTACAGATATAGACTGTATGCCTTGCTGCACATTTTTCCCTCTGACAAAAGCACCAAGTAAAAGAAGGTTCTCCCAAGTACTAAAATAGGCTGCAGGAAAAAATTGGCAAAATGTTGAAACACATACATGCCAGATGGCTGTGTTTCCATGTTCCAGTAGAAGGGTGTTATAATTCCATTCTTGACTGCAGTTCTTTACATAAAAGACACCAAAAATAGAATGTATTGCAAAACCATATTCAAGCATGAGTATGAGTTTTAGGAGTCCCAGTATATAAAAGGAAATAACTGCTACCTCACAATTTTTAAAAATATTTAACACCTCTTTAAAATAAAAAGTTAAACACAGGCCACACCAAAAAAATCTCTCTAAAGCTATCTAACAAAAAAAACCCAAAAAACACTCAGTGCAACTGAGTTTGAGCTTGCAATCCTTTTTTGAGATGTCAGGTTGAACAAAACGTTCAACCAATGCACTCATATCTTAAGACAATCTAGTGAGCAGAGCAAAATATTCCTTCTTTAACAGTGGCTAGTTGTCCTATTTTGCACAGCAAATTGCATAGAAATCCAGAAGAGGGATCAACTAGCCACGAGATATTAAAACCTACATCTCAGACCTATACTTCCTATAAGGGCTGTTCAGCCATGTATGCAGGTCTTTCTTGACCTAAACAGGAGCATGCAATTTCTGTAGCATAGCAGACAAAGCCTTTTGAATATGGTGTGAATTCTGAGATCATTTCATGCTAGAGATACACTGAACTAAAAACAAATTTGAAAAGAGGGCAGTTTGGAAGTTTAGTAGTTGAGTTCTTTCCTGCATGTTCTCCTGGCCAAAGCCCTCTTTCTTCCACTTAGATAGTGTAACAGAGATTTGGTAATCCAAAATGAGAGTTTCTACATTAAGAACTATTGCTAGTAGAGACATTCTGAAGTGTTGTTTTGAATGTAGGAGTTTAATTTCAGCTTAAAAGTTCACTTTGATTGTCGAATACAAATCTGACCATGAATACTTTATTCCAGTGTCTGAAAATTCATTTTCTACTGCAAGACATATTCTTTCAACAGTATTTTAAGAAAGTAGAGTTTGAAATAACAGGACTTTCCAAAACACAAACACATTTCAAATTTGTCACAGACATACAATTTCTTATGGTCAAAGAACTTGAAAAAGTAAGGTTTACGGTTTACAGCTGCTTGTTCCCAAAAGTCGTTTTTTTTTCTATCGAATCTCCACAAAGTGAATGAGGAAAATATTTCTGTTTAAAAGACAGCTATGAATTATACAATCCAAAATGGATACTGGTAAAATTTACCACTTTTACTGGAAATACTTTTATTGAAACAAAATTTCTTGCAGAATTTTGGATAAGGGGAAGGTAAAGAAAGAAATACCGTTTTCTAATAACTGGTTAAAGCTAGACAAAAGTAGGATTTGGGGATACAAACTGTGAAAAAAATTAACTGGGAAGTTAAAAATATGGTAAAGATAATGGAAATAGTCACTTTGAAATTTATTATACATAGAAAGAGTGGTCTTTGAAAATAAGGCTGCCTTCTGGAAATAAGAATTCAAAATAGAACTAAATTTTCATTTAATTTTTCTGTGTTGTATCAGAGTTGCATTGAAAATTGAAAAGTAAAGTATTTTGAGCATAAGAAGCTGAGTAAATACATGAGACATGAAAGACATTGACACCAAAATATCTTCAAAAATGAGAAGGCGCACAAAAAAATAACTAGTTACGGTATGCACATCTTTGTGCAGGAGCCTTTGCAGAGTTAACTCATGATATGAGAATGGTGTTTCGGTGTATGTCTCCTCAGGACATCGCTGCCATACAGATACAGTTGACAAGCTACATTGATCTAAGTCACCTTTGCATGCTGTCAAACAACTTAGCACTCCATTTCACTTCACTCTGCAGTTCATTGACAGTTCACATTGCTTGTATGTCAGTTTGCTCCTGGGCTCTCTTTTGAACTGTCACAGCTAATTTTCTCCCGGGGAAACTTCAGGTGGGGATAATTTACTCCAAAGTAAACCCATAGGCAGTATGAATAAGACCACAACAGATCTGTCTGCACATCTGCACCACCACAGTCAGACACACACGCACATCTGCATGGTACACACAGAGCCCTCCACTGCAAAGCCAGACCTTTGCTAGCCAACAGTTCTCACATTATACTGCCAGCCATACAACACACACATTTGGTGCAATTTTATAAAGTTACCACTTGTGGAATAAACTGGGTCTTAGCCTTCCTCAGGCACCCTCAGACCTTTGGGGATGGATGGTCACAGCAATGCAGATCACCAGCCATGCCAGAAACGATAGAGCTGCCATTAGTGAGTAGTCCAGACACCCTCTTACTTGCTGTTCTACTGCACTGAATACATTCATGTTTAGAATATCCACCCCTGTGCCTGAAGCAATACAGCAGGGTTCATAGTAGAAGACAGAGGGCTTGCTGCATTTGGGCCTGCTTCATACTGTGCACAAACACTGGTAGTTCCTCAAAACTAATATGTAAATTTAAAGGTGTAGAAGTTCAATATTCATCCAGAACGTGCTCCCAGAGCAGATGCACTTGTTGGTGGATTGTTTAATCTTGTTCAGTTCAGAATATAAAAACTTCACACTGTCAATGTCATACATAAAATATTGTATAAAATTTAATAAAACATACCTCAAAGTTATTTATTAAGGAAACTACTATCTTCCAAATACTAACACTACCATAAAAAAACCCTATTAAATGCATGATGAGGTTTTCATTCTCTAACATATTTTCCTATTCACAGTATAGGGAGCTGAAGGACGCAGACTGAAGAGTCTGAATACACAGTTCATTCATGGAATTAATTTCTTAAAAAATCAGGGTGTATATTTAATATTCAGGGTCCACTGGAAATAAAAGTACATGATAATATTTTAAACACAACATGATAGGACTAAATGAAGATTCTACAACTATTTCTATGTATGAGTAGTTATCTCTTTAATTATATCTTCTATTATTGTTTTATATATACTTTTAGCTGACACATAACAAACTTGTTATCAATGTCCTCACTCAAATAGATATACCTGAACTAAAACATCATTTTTATCATGCAGGTTGTATTTTTCATAGGAATAAGATAGTATCAGGCTCAACACCACTATTTATACCTATAGTCAAAGAGTTAGCATTGCTTTCATTTCTTTCCAACATTTTTTCATATGAAAATGATAACCTGACTCTAGTTATACAACTAAAATATTGCCAAAATATATTTTAAATCATTTGAATACTTACCACATTATTTCTTTCCCTACTTATAGGAAAACTTTACAATACTTAGATGGTAAAACCAGATAAGGGGAGGACTACAAATCAATAAATATTTCTGGTAACAGGACTGAAACATATTCTACTGTAACAGATTTTCTGTTTCCTTAGAGGAGGGGGAAAAAAAGGAAAACAAAAAAGCCCAAATCAAATGAGAAATATGGTGAGAAACTAAAAAGTAAAAATGCTTTAAAACTGAGGTTTCAGTCTTCATGGCTTTGACACAATGCTGGCTTTCCCCCAACATTTCTGCAGAAGTGTGCAAAGGCAGAATGTTCTGCACTGCTTCTAGGATGTACACGTTCCTTTGCCAGCTGCACTAGGGCTCAGTAGCACCCTCACACAGCCAACATATGGTCAGTGGTTAAAATTTACTCTAAAAAGATCCACTCACAAAATTGAAGGGAAAGCAGTGCTCACATCTTAAAGAAGATTTCACTCAAACCCAGTTTAAATCATTGGCTCAGCATATTCAGACATTTCCATTAAGTTTAGAACATTAAGCCACTCCTTCCAGCAATGCTTGAAAGAGACATTTCTTCTTCTTTTCTTCCTTCCCTTTGATATCAGTTTCTTTCACCATAAGAAGCATGCTGGAAAATTGTGCACTGCAAAGAATTATTAAGAGAAGTTAGTGAAAGAGGTGAGAATAGAAATCAGGAATTCTAGGCCTTATTCATGTGCCTTGAGGCTAAAAGAGAATTACATAATATGAGTTTTCCTATATCAGACACCCACTATTATACATTACAGAAAAGCATGCCTCTAAGAAATTTTTATGGTAATCCTTTTTCCTTGATTGGCAATGCCAAGACATCAGCATCATTTAAAAAATGAAATAAGAAACTACTGTATATTCATCTACATATGCATCTTAGTGTTTCGATCTATATAAAGAATTCACTAAGTTTATTATAACATCTACTTGATTTGAAGGGGGAGGAATTAATGAAATGACAAAATCTAGTAAGGCATGTCTCAAAAACTTACTGATTAAATTACTTGTTCTGTCACTGCAACGATAACATTTGAAAAAGTCTTTACTGAGATAACAGATTTCTTATCACAGAAATCTATCTGTAGGGAAAGTAAATTATTTGCTATAATCTATATTCAACATATTCTTTCACAATTAGAAAAATAAAGTCCATTTATAAAAGAATCCTTTAAAAACAGAAGGTTATAGAAAAGACAGTCATTCCCATAGCAGTAGCTTCTTCTGGTCATTCAGACTCAACGTAAAATTAATCCTTAGAAGAATTTCACACTACCCTGAAAGGATTAGAGTGCACTTTTTTATATATATAAGACTAATACAGCAATGATTTGGATGTTTTTTTCTTTCTTTGACATTATTAGGGTCATTTGTAAGGCCTTTGGTCTTATGACGGAAAAGTCAGAGTTTTCTACTGCCATCTGTTGATGAATTAGGAATAGAAGCCCACAGGAGAACAAGCTTGTTTCCACCATTCTCTGGTGAGCAAGAGGAATTGAAGCTTGGGAAAAAAAGTCGGTGTGCATTAGCTTTCCTGAGGAACCCCTCCAGCACTCATTAGAACACCATGCAAACTCCCAATGGCATGGAAAGAAAGAAAAGGTTCTGTTTTGTAGTTAGGGCTCAAGGGTCATGTGGTTGATCCCATCTGGCCAGCAAAAATTTTGTGAGGAAAGGATACGGTTGTGATTGTAGGAAGCCATATTTGCAATAAAAGAGCACTGTGTTAAACTGGAAGAAGGCAGCAACAGAAAACCTAATTACGGCTGTTAAAATCAATTCTGACGTGTCTTGAAGACTTCAGAAGGTAACCTAAAGGTGCACTGGATTGCAACACTGTTTCAAACATGCATAGTGTCTCACAGTTAGTACATCGCAAGAAGATAAAGCAGTCATATATATTCAAATTCAATACTAAAAGGACAGTGATTCCAGTGGATTAAAAATGTCGTTTGGTAGATGGTTTTTGCGAAGCACACAGACTATCTTCATTTGTATTTGTTACCAATTCTGGACAGAAATATAGTAAGATTACTACTGCAGCCATGGAGGGGAGGAGTATTTTTATAAACTTATATCCTTAATGTGTGATTTTTGCAGAGAATTACAGAAATACTTTCTGTATTAAAATGTTATTTATGACAGAGAATAATTTCTAGAAGAAGCTTAATAAATCTACTTTTGCTGCTTGGTTTAAGCTGCTTGGTTGGTCTGTAATACTTTCTTCAGTACTCACTGTAACTTGCCTTAACATTCATTGGTACTTGTACATTGCTAGGAAGGATTTAGTTAGTAGTCCACTTCTTTAGTTTTTCTGGANTTTTTAGCTTTTCTGAAAAAAAAAAAAAAAAAAAAAACCCAAACAAACAAAAAAAAAAAAAAAAACCAAAAAAAAAACCCAAAAAAGAAAAGTTGTATGTAAATCTTCTTAAAATTTTAAAATTAACTGAGGTTAGTAGAAATCTGTACCCCAAGTACCAGTTTAATAGATGTAAGATAGTAGAAAAAGTTGATATCTACCTTCAACTGCTCATTAACAGAATGAAGTATATTGTGTTATTCTTGAGGGAAGTTTATTAGTTTCTGTTCTGCTCTCTGCTTCACTGGTGATGTGACACATATCTCCAGACTTATTGGCTGGGAACCGATGATTTAGAAAACTCATGGGGTGGTAAGTGTTCTTATAAACAACTAGCTAATTTGCTCCTGGGAAATTTTTTCATGCCCAGTTGTCAAAGCTTTGCAAGGTTTATAGAAAACTAGGTTTAATCAGTAAAAGAAAAAACTAATGGAAAATGAAAATTTAAGTTCTCTTCCTGAAATTCAAATACTTCACATAAAACCCAGAAGACTGATAATTTTTGATCACTCATTCTGAACTGCAAGCTGAATACTGATACTCTTGTAAACTGCTTAGACCATGTGAAGACTTGATGAATAACACCCTATCAAGAGACCTAGTCACCTAAGTGTAACTCAGGTCTCCAGGATAATACAACATACCAACACCAAGCTACAACTAGCATCAGGAAAGTGAGTTGTATGGCAAGGGATGTTGGCTCATTTAACCTATTTTACTGTGAGCAGAGAGACAACTCACTGCTACCAAGCTTTCCTGGCCACTGTGTTGTCTTTTGCTTTGCCATTTCTCTTTTTTTCCCACTCCTGTACTTGACCATCTTTCCTTCAGTTTGCTACTGCTGGCAATGTCACTCTGGACACAGAGCCTCAGTTAATACGTTCATTGGACTGTACTCTGTTCTGTGCTTTACCTTTAATACTGCCTCATCTCTCTAGCGAGAGCAGCCCTACCCATTGGAAAGCGCTGAACTGCAGGGCTAAAGTGCAATTGCTGTTTTATAGCACATAAGCCAGGGGCTGATGTGTTCTTCTGGAGCTTTCCCCATACAACATACTAGATTCTTTTATATAGTGTTGGTATACTTATCTCTGGCTAATATCTCATTAAATTCTTGCATCTGAATGAACATTGCAAGTTAACAGGCCTAGTGAAGGCTTTTAATTTTTCTAGGCCTTTAAAATGGAAGTTGAATTTAGATGTCCTTGCAAAGGCCAAGTAGGGCTCCATGAAATTTCTTTCAGTTAACCTGACAGAAAGATACAAGTAAAAGCTTTTGATTTTGAAATTCAAACACAAATCCTATAGTAAAATATAGTTATTGAATTTCCTTCATCATTTTTCTCCAGGATGATTTTTCTTCAAAAATTTGCCTGATGGTGGGTCTTTCTAAATAGAAGCTACACTTCTTTGCAATGTCTAATTTTTTATTTTTCCAACAACTACAACAATGAACAGCCCAAATTTGATACATATTTGATGCTTTCCATTACTGTTTGTGAGAGGCATAGTCTTGCAGTATTTCCCTTATTTCGTCTACCACTGCCTCCACAACACAGTAACCTTCACACTGAATGAGAATAGCTGGATACAGCTTCCTGCATGGCTTCTCAATTGCTGGCAATTTAGTTGGCCAGATGGGGTTTCTATGGAGAAATGTGAAGGCTAAGTGTGCCCCTGCAGAGCTCTTGGCTCCTGCTGACTCAGCAAGTTAAGGACACAATCAAATAGTACAACTTCCACCTCTTTTCTCCTTTTCTTTATAACCCCTTCTATTTTTCCTTCTTCCACTCACCCAGGACTGTGTCTGTAGTACTATTTCAGGTGATGTGCTTTTTTTCCCAATTAGATCTGCAGTATCTTGCAATTAAGGGAGTCTTTACCAGTCTTACTCTAAGTTCCTACAGGGAAAATGTGAAGTCATAGAGACTACAGAGAGGCATGAAGCTTTAGCAGCCACACAAAGCAGCAGCTGTGTGTGTAGATAATATGAAATGGTAGGACAGAGCTCTTCAGCCAGGAATGGAGGATAGTGCAGTGTCTGCATATTGTCTCTGTATGAGTATCAGAACGAGGCATCAGTTGGTTTCTGCTCTTACTGAGACTAGGAAGGCATTAAGAGCAGGAGCAGCAGCTGAGATATAATTTTTTTTTTTCCAGAGAAGCCTTAAAATAGACTAAGTGAGGGCACATATTGAGGGAAATGAGATTTAAGCTGCATTATAAATGGAAATGTCTTCAAATGGCATAATTTTGAAAAAGTGCTGAGGCACCAATCCTTTTAAAAGTCATGGGAACATAGTCATTAACCACACTAAAGTAGAGGAAAGTCCCATAATACAAGCTTACATTTGCAACTGATTGACTTTAGAATGCCTTAAATTGGCATGTAAGTATTTTTATGAAGGGGAGACAGCTCTGGGAAACAAAACTCTGAAGAAAGCCAGCCAGTAAGACTAAACACCTTATCAAGAACAGGCTACCAGCAAGTGAGATTTTGGCCACAATATACTTATACATCAAATATGAGAGTTTGGCTCTCTGGCATTCTTCTTTAAAATGGAAATATACCCTCTGTTTTAGAAAGATATGTTCTTTTCTTCAAAATTACATCTCAGGTTCAAAAAAAAACCTGACACAAGATGGGAATATTTTTGTCTCTACCCAGCTTACAACCAGATTTAATAAAGAATCACTAAAAAATATTATTGGTGTAATTTTAAGGCACAAGAGGAACATTTAGAAGTTTTCCCTTTATGGAGAGAAAAAATTGGTTTTTAAAACAGTATTTCATTATTGATTAGTCCTCACTTTAGCCTAGAGTTCTTTTTATTTTTGTTTTAATTATCAAGTCAAAGTGACAGGAGCCTTGAGTGGTTTTGACGAGAGCGCATGCAGTGAGCAAGCGTTACTACTCTGTCTCAGACATGAAATTTCCAGCATGAATGGGGATCAGTAATGATGTTTGCATTCTTCTACATTCATTTAGTTGGCATCTAATCCTTTTTTATTAAAATCAGAACTATTTTCTAAAAGCTATTTCTGCTTTTGAAGTACATATAAATTGGAAAAAAATCAACATCAATTATTTACTCCAAGTCTTTCTATTGATGAATCTGAGAAAATTGACCATATTTTGTGTATTGCTGATAAATAATTCTGATGTCCTATTGACAGCTCTTGTGTTATATGAAATTTTACAGCAGCAGCTATTTGTAAAATATTTTCTTGCTATGATCAGGTGACTACATATACATAGAAATATATTCAAATATACACGCACAAGCATATGTATATATGTGTTATGCAGGAATCTCTGAAATGAAGTCTAGGTAAATTAATTTTTCTAGTAGGATTTTCTTCCATTTTCCTCAACTGCAAGTCAAGAGAAATAGAAGTTTTATTTCCATTCTGAAGTTTACTGACCTATTTCATCAAGGTGCTTTCTTTCCTACCAGACATATACAGCCGAGTGAATATGAGGCTTGCTGGAAGTTGATAGAGTAGAAGTTTTGCTGTAACCTAATACACTATTTAATTGAATATATGACTTTAGTTTTCTGAACTGCTAATATGTTTTATGTTATATGTTCATTTGAGAAAAGCAGAGATATCTCTGGGTAAAGGGAACTTATTCCTGTCTTTTCTTTCACAGAAGAGTTTACAGAACAATATTTAGTTATTGTATGTATGTTGCCTCTCTGGACCTAACCCCTTCCTTTCATGGAATAAATTTCATGTCTGAATCTTCTTTCTTTCAAGTCTTTCCACTAAATTACATTCCATCTGTGAAGCCTACAAAGCCTTAATCATGCCTTCTAACAAATGTTATCACACTTATATAGCAAAAGATGCCCAGAGAGAAACATAGAACATTTGGGAACTTCTACCATCTGTGCATCTCCCACTTATGCTTATTCAAGAGTTCCTCCCCACACCCCAGTTCCTTCTTCTCCAAAGTGTTGCATACCTAAGTACATTTCCTTTTGTAGAGATAGGGATCTGTGTCAACCTCTGTATGCAACAGAAATTACTATATGCAACAAAATTATATTAAAAGGACATTTTTAGGGTCAAAAACTTAAATGTTCATTTCATATTTAGAAAATTATCAAATGAAGCTACAGGTGTAACCACTGTTCCTGTACAAGTACCAGTACTTGTGAAGCCTGACATAGTCTTTCATTAGAGCCATATTTTTCTCCTCAAGATCCCTATTTGCTGCCTTGTACAGAGCTGCCCTTCTCTGATGTTAAATCAAGGCAAAATCCAAGGTTTCATAATGTTAGGATGTTTTGTTTTAAAGCCGGAGACTGTTATTCACTTCCAGCATAGAATTCCCCCATGATATCACAGAATAAAACATTTTGATTGTGATTTCACCCTATCTGAGTTCTTACCTAAAATCATGAGCCTGGCTGAAGAGTGAACATTCCCAGACACGCCTTATTTCAGTGAGAATTTGGCTTGGATATACAAAAGTATATAATTCTAAACACTCCTCAGTAATATGGATCTTAAAGACTCGAATTAGATATCCTAAATCTATGGATATTTTTTACCTCAACCTCTGTAGTACCTCCCTATGTTTAATACTGGTATCATGATAGCCTACAATGTAATACAATTTTCCACAAATTATATAGAGTTTTTAAATTTTTTACACAATGAAGTGATATGTACCATAAAAAATTCAATTTAATAATTCTGTGTGCAGGATCCTGTTCAAACAGTGGACAATAAGGCCGTGAGACAAATACTGAACCCAACGAAAAATTTTCTTAATAAGTCCAACCTTGTTTAGTTTTGTTTTTTTTTTTTCTGTGTAATTAAATAAAAATAGCTATTCATATATTCAATAATTTTCTTTATTTATTTGAATTTCTTCATTTGCCTTCTTTCTTTTCTTTCTCTTATTTTTTATTTTATTTTATTTTATTTCATTTTATATTTTATTTTATTTCAAATTGAAATTCAGTGCAGAAAGAGTACATGAACATATAATTAGATTGTAATCACTGAATTAAGGGTATGCTGAAAATATTATTCTGATATTTTCTAACTTCTGAGGGCTACATTGACTACAGTATTCATATTTGGAAATATTAATATTGTTCTTGATATTAGTTTTTGGAGGTTTTACTCTTTTTTTTCCTAGATAATTTCCCAGACAAAACTGAAAAAAAAAAAATAAAAAGTTAAGTTGTATGTTTTCTTATTGCTACTTATGTGGTTGGTCATTAGCAAAAGCCTTTGCAATTTGAACTAAATATGCTTACAATGTTACCATTATTTAGAAAGAGACTAAATGAATAATTTTATAGAAAATTTCACAGTTATTTTTTTACATCACTGGTACCTGGAACAGTCAATAGCATTTCTTCATCTTTTTCTCTCTGTTCAGATCTAACTTTCATCCGTGTTCAAACATGGAAACTTCCTCCTAGCTTTGTTACATCCCAGAAGAGAGGTCACATAACACCAGAGTATTGTAATTTCTGGACAAAGAGGTGAAATTGTCAAGAGAATGTTAGTTAACCACATGTTGAGCTACATAAAATGGGAATAAAATATTTGAGGAACTTATTCTCTAAATATGTCAAGTCCTTATCACTCTTATGTAAATGGAGTATTTTAGTGCATTGCAATTTCAACAAATTTGGATGGATAGATTTTTATATTCAGATGAAAAATCTCACAAAAGTTAGCCCCTTAAAAGCTCAGGTTCATAGTAAAGTGTATAAAAATATTGAAAATATTTAAATAAGACGTCTATAAATTTCATCATGAGTAAATCTAGCTTCATTATCAGATATCACTGAATCAGTCTGGATTTTTTCAAAAATTTAAATGTAGCTTTGGACTTTTAAAGAAGTTATATTCTAAAACTCAGTAAAGTAATAAGCAACTAAAAAAGAGATATATTATTTGAAGTGTCATGAAGTCATAATAGTTATCATTCTTACTTATAACTTTCAGAGGAATAATACGAAGTTAAGTTAATAACTTCTTCCAAAATTACACAAGATGAAAACTAAAAAAGTTTTCTTATCAATACTTTGTGTTCTTAAACTTTTTGAAGCTGCAATAAATTAAATATATCCTCCTTAAGTTACACTGAGTCATGCAGTCCCCCTCGAAAAAAAATATACTAGTACAAAAAAATGCTAAAAGTATTTTAAAAGAAAAACAGAAGTTAATAAATAAAATAGTAATAACTTAAGAAGTAGCTGTGTTTATGCATTAAAATTGGAACTCCATCAACTTTCTGAAATCTGTTTTTTATCATTTCTCCCTTATAAATTTTTTATTGTCTTTGTTCATAAAATTTAAAACAAGCCTAAACACTTCCTATATTCACCTCCTTATTATTCTATCTCTAATCTTCTCATTCTGATCTATCTCTCCAAACTTCCCTAAGGTATTTGATACAAGACTCTTCATGAAATGTTGTTCATCAAGAACTTTATATACATATGTAAATATACGCTTTCTGTATATTCAGCTTGATAACACCTGGTAGCTGGTAGTATCGTTTGTCATTTGGATTGCCTATTGATATTCTGCATGGCTCTGTTCTTGTGAGTGTCCAATCCATGTTCTCAGAATCTTTTTACGTTGGTTTTTTTTTTTGTTTTTTTTTTTTTTTTTTTTTTTTTTTTTTTTTTTTTTTTTTTTTTTTTTTTTTNTTTTTTTTTTTAATATCTTGCTATGTATTATACAACTCTTTGAAAGAGTAAAGTTCCTTCTGGTCAGGTATAGCTTCCTTTATTCTGGAATGATCTACTTATTTTCACTTTCATTGCCCTTCTTCTAAAGCATTCAGACATTCAAAATAATTATTTTTTAGAAGATAATTTACAAGATATATAGGTAATACAAGACAGACAAGAATCATGCAGTGGCAATAAAGGCAAATAAGTTCAGTGTTACACCTTGAAATCTATAATTAAGTGTCAAATGTAAATCTTTAGATCTTATTCAGAAATTTCAAAGAAAGCATTGTATCCACTTTCGCAGAATGTGCAAAAACACAAAAACAAATAAAATTAAAATTGTTTACCCAGAGGTACCAAATAAATTGTGTCCATTGTTTCAGGTTCCAACAAGGATTGTGATGTTGAAATGAACAAAATAATCAATGAAAACAAAGTCATAGAAGAAGTACTATCACATCTGAAATGGAATTAATTCAAAGACTAAAAAATATTCTATTTTAATAAGGATATCAATTTCAAAAGGGAAAGAGGAGAGAGGAAATAAAATATTGTCTCAATAAGTTTTTATCGGTTTAGAATGCAAAGTTTCAAAATAAATTTTGAAGCTAAGAATAGTCATTGAACAGAATCACAGACTCACTTAGGTTAGAAAAGACCTCTGAGATCAAGTCCAACCTTTGACTGATCACCACCTTGTCAATTAGACCATGACTTTAAATGTCTCATCCAACCATTTCTTGAACACCTCCACAAATGGTGACTCCACCATGTTCCTGGGCAGTCCATTCCAATGTTTAACAACCCTTCCTGATGTCCAGCCTGAAACTCTGCTGGCACAGCTTGACTGTATGTCCTCTTGTCCTGTTGCTGGCTGCCTGGGAAAAGAGGCTGAACCCCACCAAGCAAAAACCTGAGTTCAGGCAGTTGTAGAAAGCAAAAAGGTCCCCCCTGAGCCTCCTTTTCTGCAGGCTAAACAATCCTGTGCTCTCTCTCAGCCACTCCTCATAGGGCTTACCCTCTAGACCCTTTGTCCAGCTCCATTGTCCTTCTCCAGAAATCTGCCAGCCCCTCAACATCTTTCTTGTACTGAGGGTCCCAGAACTGGATACAGTACTCGAGGTGTGGCCTCACCAGTGACAAGTACAGGGGGACAATCACTTCCCTGGTCTGCTGGCCACACTGTTATTGATAAAAGTACGGAAGTAAAGAGAACAGAAGCACAAAGCAAACTTAATAAAATCTATACAAACATATTCAATAGAAGAGACTACCATATATCAATATCTTTTTAATAATTTATCTTCTATTCAAGAAAGAAATCTCACATATCTGGACTTCAAAACAGTTTTTGACGCAATCTGATATGAAAATAATTACTTAAGACAGAGAAGATAAAGAATTGACTAATGAGGAGAGGACAAGAGGTTTGTTAGATGTTTGCATGATTAGATGGAATATTCTAAGTGGTTCCTTATGGGGTGTCTTGCCATAGAACTTCATGATATTTAAGTTAAAAACTAGATCATAAAACCTCAGAACATGATGCTGAAATTTGCTGGTAAAGCAAGTCTGAGAAGTGTCAAAATGATAAAAACAAACAAGAAGAATCAGATTACTTGATGACATCTATAATAGAAATGGGATTACATTTAATAGTACAAAGAGCAATGTTACTACATTTTCAGCTATAACTGTGAGTTTATCAGCTGAAAATGACAGAGAAAAAGAAAGATGCAGCCAATCTACTAATGAAGGGCTACTAGTCATCAAAACACAATATAGCTATGAAAAAACCTAATACTGAGTATTAAACATAATACAGAGTATTACATTTTGGGGTTAAAGAAAGAGATGTTTAACACTCCCACATGAGGCAGAATACATCTTCATGATGAAAGTCATAAACCATTAGTGTCCTCCATATTAAACAAGGATTCACTGAAAATGTCATTAAAAATGGAGTGGAGGGAGGTGAAGAGGAAGTTCATCAGCACAATGTCAGGAATGGAGAACTTAGATCATGAAATGAAACTGAAAATTCTTGTATTATTTTGCAGGAAAAAAGCCCTACTCTGAGAGAAATTTGCTCTGTTAACACATCAATGAGTAAAAAGAGCCTGCAGATGTTTATAATGTATTGAACTTTAAGATTAGTATCAACATAAGAATTTTTCATATATATACAAACACATATTTTTAAGATATGCTTTTCATGCAACAAGAGTTCTTGCACTAATGGAGGATAAGACTCAGTGCCTAGGAATTCCAGTTTATTCTGAGTCATAAAGATGATCTCTGGGGTCAGCAAAAAACCATTTACACCAAGTGTTTTAATGGAATTTATTTTGATTCAAATGCACATAATTTTCTTCTTCACTTATCTGCTTAAGATCTACATGAATGCTTTAAACATCATCCACTCACTAGGTGCCTAATTCAAAGCTTATTTAGTCAAAGTGCTTCCATTGACTTTTGTGTGCTTTGGATTAGGTTCTATATCCTTACCCATAGCCAGATGCTGCAGGCTGCAGTTTTATCACAATATTAGACTGCTTTTCTATTTTCCTCATGATCTTAAGAGGGAAAAAAGAGGTATACTTTGGCTTGCCCTATCTGTTCTTTAATGTGCTTAGATTGCAGTTATTTCCTGCTGAGCCCTGGATGAGGTTTAGTTTGTTGAAGAGCAACTTTTTAATCATCTCACAGAATGAATGAACCAGAAGATATGTCAGGTTTCTATCAGAAGATGAAAAATGTAGGAACTTATCAGTACCTCTCTTCCTCTAGATATATTGTAGGTCATAAAACCCCACTCTGCAGAGTACTTATTACTGTTACAAAGGACACTAAAAATGTAATTATGCAAAGGATGATGACCAAGAAACTTTGCAAAACAGTTAAAGCAGACATAAAAGTATGGCTGTCTCTGCATGGCAAAATGTGCAAGTGACGCAGCAGGAGAACAGATGATTTCAATCTTTCTCACAGGAAGGGTGGCTACAACCCCTTCATTCTTATTTTGGAGAGTTCAGATATCAGTATAAAACATTTTAGAAGCAAAGTTGATCAGGTATGTACCACTGCTTAACAGTCTAAAATATATTAGGCTACTCCTATTGGTTCTGAAAGGATCCTGCTTTAGAATGATAGAACTAGGTTCTTCTTCAGCTTCTAATTGCCATTTTGATTAAATATCAAAGCTGTTCACTGGACCTGTACAGTGTAGGCATGGATATATAAGTTCATGTTTTAATGTAGTTCAGGAAAGCCGCAAGGGACTCCCCTTCTTCATACATTCTCTTTCCCACCATTAACAGTTGATGGTAGCAGGTGAATAGCCCTTATTTTTTTTTTTTCAGTGAATAGTCATGTCTCTGATAGGGTCAAGCAATGAATTAAGGGTAAACTTTTTCTGCTTCTCCACTGTACAGCTGAATAAGGTTTATGGCAACATGACCTCTAAGGTTTCTAAAGATGCACTTTTCAGATGATGAAATGAAATGACAAGCCTAACACTATAAAATACCTAGTAAAGGAGTTTTAAACATTGCAGGACAAAGACAAATGGCCTGTCCAATAAGCAATCAACAGCTTGATCTCATTCTAAATTACTTTCCTTGCCACCATATTTATTTCCTTTCTATAGAACAACTCTGTTCCATACCATAATTGTTCTATACAACTATTACTCTTTTTTTTTTTTTTTATTGCCAGAGAGCAGTAATTGCTTTGGTAAAGCAGACAGAAACATTAAAGTTCCCAACTATGTGAGTATATGTGTAGATTTATAAATTTCATTTTATATGTAGTCAATAACATATATTGGCATTAACTAACAGAAAGGAATAGAGCTGCATAGCATTCAGTTATCCATAACAGTGTTTGAATTGTAATTTCAAAGGTTCTTCAGAACTTCTCAGAGCTGCCATCTTGCTTGACTATTTTATCTTCAGGCAGCTGACACAGTACAATCATGAAGGCATGCCAGATCTTTTCTGCTCTCCTGAATTATACTAAAAATAAATTAAAACTGCACAGGATGCACTAAGAATATTAGAAAAAAAGATTTTATACTCTCATGATTTTCAATTTAAAATAAAAGAAAAACTTGAAGTCACAGAAAAATTATTTGTAACCCCCTAAAAAAAACCCAGTAAAAAATGTAGAGCATAGAAGTGAAAAATCACTTTAGGTCAAGAAGTGTTCAAGAGTACATTGAGGCAAAATGATTTTACGAAATCTGTGTACTCAGTTTGGTATATAAAGGATATCTGACAGAAGTAAGTGAGAGCACAAGCTTAAAAAAAAAACTGTATTTCAATATATCTGTAAGAGTTTAGTATATTTCACTGCTATCCATCAAATTTCATTATACAAGATTTTCTTTGTATGCGTAGTTCTCTGGAAAACAAAGGCTTCAGAAAGAGTTCTATGACTTTCCAGCAATTCACTAAATAAAGCATAAATGATTGCTACATATTTAAAGAAAAATCTTTATATGAATCCAGAATATATTAAAATAACATAAAGAAATGTAAAACTATGGTCTAATGAATCTTCTCTGGAAAGAGTCTTTTTTTTTAGTGGTTTTCCACTAAACAGTGACTGAACAGGTCATTGCACTTCTTTTTATCTCATAGGGATAATTTACAAAGCACATTGAGACCTTCAGTGTGCTCACTACTCTTATTCACCTTGGGAATATTATATTAAAAAAAAACCCTAAATTGTTTCCCAAAGTAACTGTGCTGTTCTCTGCTAGTGAATCTATATATATATCAACTGTACACATTTGATATTTTCAGTGACAATGAACATATTTTTCTTTCTTTGGCAGTGCTACCTGGTTCTCATACATTTGATTTAAATAAAGTCCAGCTTTAATTATCTCCACTTGATGTCCCATATCTCTTTATGTAGAATATGTACTAATGACTCATCATTTCCCTCTATTTTTATAGGAATTGATGAAAGCTCACCCTAATTTTTTCTATAGTTTCCTTTGCATTTAGAGAACATGAACACTAGTTTAATTTAAAAATAAATCTATAAAATAATGTGGCTGGGTGCAGCTCTTGTTTATATCCTTGCAAATCCAGGTAAGTTAGCAGCTGCATATGAAACAAATTTAACAAAAATATGCCTCCCCTCATAAAAATTTATATGATTTTTAAAGACCTTCCATTAATTTTTCCTTCTGATTTTAAACATATTCTCTCTGCCATTTCTGCATGATTATGAGTGGTTAATTTTTTTTGTCAACATCTGGGTAAAAAAAAACAGTTAGTAAAAGGTCTTCCATGACAAATCCTATAGAAAGAAAAGAAAAATAAANAGAAAGAAAGAAAGAAAGAAAGAAAGAAAGAAAGAAAGAAAGAAAGAAAGAAAGAAAGAAAGAAAGAAAGAAAGAAAGAAAGAAAGAAAGAAAGAAAGAAAGAAAGAAAGAAAGAAAGAAAGAAAGAAAGAAAGAAAGAAAGAAAGAAAGAAAGAAAGAAAGAAAGAAAGAAAGAAAGAAAGAAAGAAAGAAAGAAAGAAAGAAAGAAAGAAAGAAAGAGAAAATCTCAATGTAATAATTGTGATTTTTAAGGAATATATACACTCTGCAAAAATGCTATTAAACATAATCACTATCTCTTTGGCTAAATGTTAATTTTCATCACTCTTTATAAATGTAAGAACTCAGAAATGCTGATGGAATCATGGCTATGCAAGAACGTTTCACTTTGAACCAACTTCAGATATGAGTTTAAAAATGAACTATTATAATCACGCGAGATTTAACCACTGTTATCCAATACAGATTAATTCTGCTCTGTCAGTAACTTTTATGGTGCATAATCTAGCTCAAAATTCTCAGAGAGTAAAAGAGAGAGGATTTAAACAAAGTAACTGGTTTCATGCTTAGCTAGCATTCAGTTAAATAAGCACAGATGTGGGTTTTATCTGCTTAAAAGTAAATCTGTGGTTTTCTTATTTAAATTCTTACGTTTTAACGTCCATCAGAAAGGCTGTTGCTGCAATGAATAATTTAATCACTGCTGCCTGTTACATGCTACTACACAGCAAGCATATTTGCAAAGCTGTGAAAGACACTGGCCAAGTGTCAGCACTCCCTGAAACTCAGCCGGCCTCCCGGGGTATTCACTGCGAGGAGCGCAGGGAGCTCCGGGGCGGCCAGAGGGCACTTGCGGAAGGGAAGGGAGTGAAGAGGTCACAACAGAATTGCACCAGATCAGCAAGACACTTTGGAGAGATGAAAGGTCACCGCGGGCTCCGCGCTGCTGTGGTGTCATTTCAGCTGCTTGTCCCTTGGTGGAGTTCTTGAGTTAGTTTCGCCTCTCCGCCAAATGGCTTTAACTGCTTCATGCGGGGGGGTTGTCCTTGTTTTTACCCTGTTTTCGAATTTTCTGTCAGGTTTACTGTATTTAAATTTTCTATGTATTATTATGAATACGTAACTTTCAAGGCAGTATGATTTTTTCCCCTTCTGAAGCTTCTTTTTTGTTTGTCAGTGCAAATAGTAATTTTAATGCATTTGTTAATATATAGATTGGTGTGGATATGTAAATCATCTGTCTCTCTTTAACCAGAGACTGATTCCCACTGCAGATCTCAGAAGTAATTTTCCAGTGAGAGCCACTGACATTCCTAAACTGTGAAAACCAAATTGTCGTGGGCTGAAAGCGCCAACTGCGGACGCGAGTTCGGCTGCCGGCGGCAGAAGCCGGGCTCAGCCAACACATGAAGATAAACCAGCCATTAATTATATCTGCATATTTTAACGATGACCCCTGTCTTTCCAATCAACAACTACAACAACGACAACAAAGCCCTAGTGCAGAGCATCGGGAGCTTGGGGGGATGCAGAGAGCCGGGGAAGCTCCCAGGCTGCTTTAGGATTTCCCCACGTACAGCAGGCTGCGATTGTCAGCAAGACGGATTCCTTCCCACACGCAAGATGCCACTTCGGTGGCCTTATCAGATGTTCCCTTTAAGGACACAAGCTCCTATTTCCCCTCTGTATATCACCAGCATCTCGGGCTATTTTATTTATTACAGACGATTACATTTGTGATCCCTCTTCCCACTTGATCTCACCAGATCAGGAGGACAAATGCCGCGTCGTGTCTGGGCGCGTGTGGGCGTCTGTGTGCATCGGAGAGGGGGGGCAGCCGGCAGGGGGGAGTTACACTGCGCAACAGATTTGCCCGAGAGGGACAAACCTCCCCCGCCTGAAACAGCTGCG
>VYXF01006526.1:743549-768958 GCA_013397295.1 Polioptila caerulea | reverse complement strand
CGGTAGCCAGTTGTTTCGGGGAAAGGGGGTTGCTGCCTGCCTGACACTTCCTAAAGCTGCGGGTGAGAGTGGATTTGAAGCCGCCGCACTGAAGCGTTAATGGCTGTAATTACCGGGTCTTTCATTAGGACCAAAATGCTTAAATAATCCACACAGCCTATCTGCTCTCTAATTTACACCACACAGATTTGCACTCATTGCAGCAGTTGCTCTGAATACACATAAGCGTTAGTGAGTTTAAAATAACACCTCAGTATGTTATGTTTTCATTTCATTGCCTTTTTTTTTTTTGGTTTTTTTTTTTTTTTTTTTTGATGCCCCTCTTGCCTATCTCAGAAAATTTCAGTCACGCTGAGAGGCCCCAATTTGCTCGCCCAGCTGCCGCACTGCTCTGTTTGTAGTGTGACTGCCGTGAGACCTCTCGGAGCGAAATGTGCCTTCAGGGGTGCCACGAGTGGCTGGCTCTGGTCTCGATTGCATTGGCGGGACTCGGTTCAGTGAAGCTCCGAAAGCCTAAAACTGCTGATGGTAGGGACATCAAGGGTAGTCCTTGAAATAAGATAGGGAAATCAAGCTTCTAAGTGAAGGCTTCCACTTATTTTATAAGACACATATATACCCTGAACATAGGTTCCTCTTTTTTCGTGGGAATACTTTATGGTAGTCCATAATACAGAATACTTTATGGGTGATAGTACATATAAGATAGTATCCTGGACATTTTCTCAGCTACAATGCACGTTACACAGGAAGCTAGAGGTAAATGAATGCTGATTCATGGAACTACACATCCAAGTTTGGAACAGGGAAATTCTGATAGTTTGACAAAAACGCTTTCTTTTCCGCTTGTTAACATGCAAATATGGTACATGATGACATTTTTTAATACTTTGATATGTTTGCTAGCTTACTAAAATTGAAGTTTTACAAGTGTTGTTGGTATTTGCACTCTGCTCAGAAATACTTAAAATATAGTAGCATAATACTTATTGTATGACTTACCCCCTCCAGTCTTTCAGGTCACCAAAATAGTGTGATTGTACTATCCAGCAGTGTTTTTTTAGTGAATGTGGTTTTGCAAGTGATACAGACTTACAGAACGTTTGACACAGTAGTTTCTGTGAGATACATTTCATTAACACTCTCCTAGAGAGTAATCACAATTTCAGTTTGAGAAAAGTCTGTGTAAAGTACAAATTACTAAATTCTTTATCTTTCATGTCCTAAGGCTTATTAGGCACAGAGTAGATGATGCCATTTTAGCAAACACTGGAATAAAAGTAACAGTGGAATATATGCTGATCAGATACCACTTCTTGGTGCTGAAATTCATCTAAACATATGGATTATAATCTTTTAAAGTGTAATTTAATTTCAGTGTAAAAGAATGATTTGCATTCTAAGGGTAGGAATTGTAAAGGAATACACATTGCAAATTACTGTATTGCTTGATAAAAAAACTCCCCAAATTTATTTAAGATTATAATACAGAAATATATTTTGAATTACTTAATATTTTCCAAGTATTTCTTTTGATATAAAATATATGAGAAAACTTAGTAGAAGAAAGTGGCTTTATTGCGCTTTTGCAAAGAAATGCACCTTGAGTTGCTCCATTACTTATGTTGTTTGCTGCAAACCAGTTTCTCAGTGTTTACAGTTCTCTTGTGTAAAATATTTAGCCTGTTATGAATGTTCACTTATTCAAGTAGTTTATATCCAGTATTCTAATGCCTTATCTATTTATTTTTAAATATGTAGAGAGCATTTTCACACTTTTAAAGCAAACATATAAATTGGAAATTGTCCAAGAAAACAGTAAAGGTAGTATTAAATAACAGACTTTATGGGAGAGTCTATCAGTCACAAACCCTCTGTTACTGCTTTCCTATCTGCACTTGCCAGCTTGTTGCTGAGTGACATTTGTATACTTTTGTTCATTTTACATAGTAGTGAGGACCTTAAGACTTGCATAAACAATATGTACACTTTTCACATCTCCAGCATTGACAGTGCAGTATTTCTCAGTTTAGCAGGCAAAACACCTGAAGACTTTTAACACTCAAACCACCTCAAGCTCTTGTTCAGCACAATGGTTTAGAGAGAATTGTGAAGCAGATGCAGATAAAGGGCTCTGATATCAGATTGTTTCATAATTCTACTGTACCTGTGGAACAGAACCAGTTGCATAATGGACTGACTGTAGTAGGGAGACAACCTGAAATCTCTAAGACTGTCTTCATTTACTCATTGTCAGCTCCCTTTGTTCTAAGAAGACATTAGACAGTGTATAAAATTTTTGAACAGATAAGTGGATGCAACAGAACATACCTGCTCTTAGTTACTGGAGATGCAAGTGAGGCTAATTTCCCATTAGTGTAATTAGAATTGGTAACTGATACTTTTCTATATCTACAATACAGCAGTCAGGAAATAAAGTCTCTACTTACATGACCGACTGGTGTACCCCAGGGAACACAAGTTTTTTCATTCTAATGATTTGATATTTCATTTTTAAATTCTTTTTTTTGAATTCTTACATGAGTTTCAAAATACATCATGTTTGATACAGGACTCTATAAGAAAACTTAAATAGAGAAAAGTGCAAACACTTTGTAACTCTCCTCCTTCTGACATCATATCTTTTATGTAAAGTTTTAAACAAAATTTTATATTCAGTAGACTTTTGATATTTCACAGTCACTATTTTCTTAGGAGATCTTTAGGAAGTTTAACTTTTATCCTTGTCTTACTTAGCATGGTATTACTCTGAAATATTCTTTAGCGTCTCACTTATCAATTCTCTCCTTTCCAGTAGAGCACCACAAATGTTTAAAACACTCAGTATTCTACAGGTCTTAATCACTTGCCAAAAGTTAAAGCTGTACAGAAGTGTATTACTGAATGGGGATGAGTTTAAGTAAATATTTTTCTGGATCATGGATTTAAAATTTGAAACCTCCAGGTGCTGCACATTGCCAGCGAGGAGCCTGGATATTGGAATTTCCAGCAAAGACAGCCAAAGATAATGAAAGCTCAGTGCCTAAGGGGAATCACTTAACAGCTTGGAGAGTTACATACTTAATCATAGATCTCATGATGAATTTTAATTGTAATAATTGTTTATTTTATAATTTAGTTACAGATATATTTTTATAAGATATACTTCTTTACCTCTTTGTCTCACAGTGCAAAATAGTGGCATATAAACACTTTTATTTCAGTGAAACGTTTAATCACGAATCAGCATGTTTCCAACCATTCTTTGAAGAACAGGCCTTTTAGACATTCTTTATATTTCTTGGCCATCATTTTATCTTGTTGGGTTTTTTTTTACTTGCTCTACTAAGCAATGATTATTGGCTCTTTAAAACACTTCAGTTATAATGCTGAAGGTTTTTTTGTATGTTATTTTTTTAATAGATATTGGTCACTATGGGTGGAACTTGTAGAAGTAGTAAAGGAATTTCTGAGCAGAATTATTTCTGTACTTCAGATATTGGCTTCTTAGCCAACTCTGTATTCTTGATGAAAAATCCCAATGCCTTTTCTCATTGAAAATGTACTGTTTCATGTTTATCAAACCAGTGTGCTGACACTCTAATCAAAATTACATGCATTTCTTGTAGTCTTACATCCCTGAAAGTGAAATATATAGAAATTAATTTCTGAAAAAAACCCTTGTTCAGTAGCTAGTTAATTTATTTCATAAAATTTCCAACATTTATCAGTCTGCTGCAATATTGCAGAAGCATTTTGACAAGTTGGTTGTCACGTATGTCAATTGTATCTATAAAATAAATGGATAGATTTCCTCATAATCATGCACATATATCCAGCAGCCTTAATAGGACCTCAGATTCATCCATTAAGGAGGCAATCAGTTTAACCATACAGGAGAGCATCATCTTTCCTCTTGTTTATGTACAGACACATGCATACACAGAAAGGCTTATCTCAAAGATTATTTTTTATATTCCCAAACACCTCTAAAAACCAAAATTTTTCACAACTTCAAGCTAAGCAAATATACTACAGTATAATAATCATAAAAATAATAATATCATGGTGGCACTAACTGTCATGTCAAAAAAAAAAGAGAAAATTGCTATTGAGTATGAACGTTTACATTGGTGACTTCTCTCATACGTTTAACTTTCATATTGTTTAGTGAAAATTGTACAGAAGTATTTTCAATTTTCTCATTTTGCATTATGTTAAATATTTTACAATTAGTTTTTAAAAGTGACCCACATTTGACCTTCAGAACCAAATTATGATGAGAGAGGGGCTAATTAAATATGAAATGGATGTATCATTGATGCTTTAATTATCTTTATTTAACATAAAGTGTTCCAATGATAAGTGAAGCTTTTATTTTTTTTCCTCTTCAGTAAAATCATCTTGTACAGTGTGCAAATGACTGTTACCACTGAATCATTCTGCACTCCCAGGAGATGTACAGAGCCAAAAGGGACAGGATCTGAGTAAAGGAGGATACATGCTCTGAATAAGTAAAGAACAGTACTATTATAGGCAAGAGGTAGCAAGAAACATCTTTAAAAGGATAGAATCTGATTTATCAACTCAGACAGCTCTCTGGCGTCGTACATAGAGAACTTGGGTTCTAACCATGGTTAGCAGCTTTACTATTTCTGTCAGTCTTTATGTTTCTGAGTGTATTTCTTCCTTTTTATCTCTTTTTAAATTTTTTTTGTTTTCTTATTTTTTTTAATCTTAGTTTTTGTTTAGTTGACTGGTTTTCTAGTATTTGGGATATTTGCTAGTTCAACAATCAGTACAGCTTTGTTTCGTATCTGCAGCTTCAGACTCATTTTCCTTTAAGTATTTTCCTTTAAAAGTTTTAGAAGGTTTATGTGCTTAGTAATATGCTGGACTACTTTGAGATATAAAACTAATCAATTTGGTTTTGCATTAAAATATAAAAGAAAATCAACAAACCTTAGAAGTAGTTAGCACTATAAGTCAACTAAATCCTTGACAAGCGCTGTGAACTCTTCACTATAATATCAAAACATTTCAGTACTTAATTACTAATCTTAACAAGATTAACATAATTTTGACTATATATATAGGAAATACTGATAGAAGTATGTGAGCAATCCAGTACAGTATTTAGCAGGCAGATTTTCTAAGCAAGTGTGCTTCCAACTGATATTTAGAAACTGTTAAAGCTGCAAAATATACTTTTTCAGTCTTAGACTATACTACATGTACATGTTTGATGTAATTTATGTTCTACATCTCTCCATTAAAAAAAAAAAACCACTAAACTTTTTCAGATGATTTTATCTCAACATGTGCTGAGAAGATGGTATTCTTGGTTTTTTCTTCCCTGATTTTTCTTCCCTGGAAGAGTTTTCTGTTATCAGATTTTGGACTTATCTATCATATACTATGCATTCATTTTAATCAATAATTGAAATGACAAAGAAAGACCAACAGCAACTCTCAAGGATCAAAAAAATCTTTTCAATTATTGTTATTTTTTGTATATATATTTGCACTATTTTAATTTTTAATTAAGTTTTTAAAAGAAAATTCTAACATGCATAAAGGTATATTTCAAGCTAGGACTGACTTACTGTCTTCCATATATTTCAGGAAGCAGACTTCCCAAGATCTCTTGTATTTTGTTGCTGTGGATGACAAAACATCACAGTAATGCTGGAGTAACTAAGATTAGTGAAGCATCTGAAATGGATGACAAGAATAAGAATGAAATAAGATCAGAAGAATCCACTTTTAAATTTCTTATTTTAATGCAATTTCCTCTATAAATATTTAACTGAGAGTAGGTCATGAACACAAGTCAAAATCTCAAAATGTGATTATACTGGAGCACCAGTTAGTCGAGTTCCTAAATTATGTCAGTGATACACACTGATGTTGCCCAACTGTGTGGAGCTGTGCTTAGCATGAGTCATTTGCTCACTCTTTGAGGCCATTTTCACTGACAAGATCTAAAATTGAAATGAAGACCAACTTTTGAAGGTATTAAAAAACCAAGGGATTAGCTGTATATATAGCACATATAAGCAGTGTGGAGGAACAACTTATTATTTTTTGTGAAAGGAGAATATAGAAAAACTTTAGAGTAAATTTTGGGATTTAGAAGTTTGAACAAAAACAATGTTCTGGCCCCATTTAAAAGTGTTAGGAAAGTAAAAGTGATGGTATTTTTTTTAATTGCTCATACCCATCAAGAAAAAAATCCTCTCATTTAGGCAAAAAGTTATTTTGAAATCATTGGTTTGTAAAACGGTAAAGCATAGCCCCAAAAGTTCAGTTTTACTCAGAGTGGATCACAAACAGCACATTTATTAGAAGCTGAAGAAAAGCATTTTCTTTGTCTTTCAAAATCTAATTTACCTTATTAACTACTGACAAGAGTAAGTATATTTTTTAAAGGCAAATATTTTTTTGTCAGATGAGATTTTGCTACAAATTTAATGTTCTAATGTCTGAGCTTGTAACTGAATGAAAAGAATGTGTGCTTGCAAATAGCACTCTTGCAGTATTAGGAAGCAATAAATTGGTATTTATCAAAGTGTTCAAAGTAAGGTCTTTTATTATCTACAGATAATTATGCACAATGTAAAGTTAGTTTATTAAGGCTAGGTACAGAAAGTAGCCACTAGCTAATGTTGAAAATTGCTCATAGATAGAGCCAGAATACAGAAATACCAATTCCACCTGTGAAAAATGCAGAGACTATATTATCTTGCAGTCATATCTGAACAAATTCCTTTATGGTACCACCTTGTAAGCAAAAAAAAAATTCCCACCTGACAGCATAAAATTTCCTGAATTACATGGTCACATGATGATTATGAAGAATCTGCCATAAACTCCATCAAAATTAGATCCTTGACTGGTGGTGTGGCCAGAAAATGTATTGAGTGTTATATGTCAAATGTTTTGTTTGTTGTAGCACTTCTCAAAGAGAAATGGGAGGAGGTACTGTAATTTATTCTGTCTATCCATGTCTAGATGTCAAGGTCCCATCAACCCTGGAGCAGTGTAAAATATGAGAAGCAGCCCCTACTTCCTTTGGATACCAAGTCCTGAGAGGCAGAATTACTTTAACACAGAGACTTATCCTTGGGTAAACAAAGACCCTTCATCAGGACAATGCTTTTAAAGGGATACAATTTGGGGTAGAATTATGTTTCTGACTTCAGTGTCATGCTGGAAAATGAACTAAAGGAAGTTACGGAGATTGTCACAGCATTCTGGTTATGATTCAGAGTGTGCATCCTAATGTCAGTTTAGGTACCTGAAAGTTCCTGTGCTATCTGCACAGAGCTGCACACATGGGGTGAATGACCTGAGTGTCTTCTGTGACACTCTGCTGCAGCTGCAGCTCAAAGCCAAACAGAAAAACAATCACTAGATCCTTTGGTTTACTTAAAGGAACAATATTTAAAATAAAATTAAGCACTCTGTCCATGTAGTGCACTTTGGCAGGGCTGGAAATTATTTTTCCTGTGAGAACTTCAGCACAATTTTCAAAAGTGTGTGCCATACACATGCCAATTGAGGTAACAGAATCTGCATGTTCAGATACCTGATCACATATAAGCAATTAACTGAATTTCCATTCATCATCAGGCCTCTCAGGTTGATGTTTATCTCAGGTGAAACTACAGGTAATTCCACTAAAGTCAATCAAATTTAAGTAGTATTAATTGCAGTAAATTGTATCAGGTGTTGTAATATTCAGAAAATGCTTCATATTAAAGTAAAATATTGATAGAGAACACCAATTTATCAGTTTGGATATTAATCCCCCACAATTAAGCTATCAGCATGTGTATAAGCATAATTTGCAAAATAACAGAGTAGGTTTTCATCATGTATTACATCCAAATGTAAAATTATCTTTCTAAAAGGGTGTGGAAATGATGTGGCTTAAATGAAACTTCAAAAAAGTAAGATTTTAGTATTGAACACATTCTTGCTCAAACTAATGGTACAGCAAGATGGTGCAACCCTGTACCTAATGGTACAACCTTCGTTGGTCCCCAGACAGGTCATGATGTTTGTTCATGGAGCTGTGTGTTACCCCTTGTAGGCATATTTGCAAGAAAGGCTTGGCCTTAAAGTTCCTATCAACTTCATAATGCAAAACTTTGTTTCAGATAAAATCTGGCCATTTGCTTCGGAAAATCTGCTTGGTTTATTGCAAGTCCTATTTAAAACACTATATTTAACAAGAGAAAATATGTCTGTACTTCTCAGTCTTTCTAAAGGTGAAAGACAAGAATGGAAATACAGGTAATAAACCAACAGAAAACAAAAGCATTAGTTCATTTGCTCCTAATATTTCACAGTAATATTTTAAGCCCTATTTTACACCTTTGCTATTTACAACCTTTACGATTTTGCTGGTTTTAACACATATCTGATCTCACCATGTCACACCTGCTCTAAGTGAAGTTACATTGTCATAAAATTCGAGTAATGAAATAGTTAATCCATTTCCTTATCTGCATCCATGTATTCCAAATTGGTTATAATGACGAATTGTGTGCCTCGTGTGATAGTGAGAGAGGATATCCATCATTCTGCTGGATTAGAAAAGTGCTATTTTCAGTCAGCATGTAATTATATTCCAATTGCAGTACAAGTTTACAGAAGGACAGTAATTGATTTACTTGAGAGAGAAATATTTGTTGGATTTTCAAGTAATGTTTTGAGTTCTTATATAGAGGGAATAATTGCACTGGAAACTGGAAATGTCTACTTAGCAGGGCACTACATGCTCAGCCTCTTAACCTCAGCCCAGATCTTGGGTAAGTTCTGTCACATTTTAGTGAATTTAGTAAATTCACTCCGATGGTTCCTCTGACTGTATACTGAATGTTTTACTTTTCTTCCTGCTACTTAAGGGCCTGAATTTTACTCGTATTCAGAAATTCCATTAAAATAAAATTCCATTTTATTTTAATGGAATTTTTTAAATATAAGTGAAGTTCAGCTATTTCTAGAGCAGATGTTAATTCTGATGAGTAAAAGTGTCAGCAGGGTAAAACAAAGCAGTACCTGTTTTCATTGGGTCTTTAAAATATGAGTGTTTTTCCAAGGATTTGAAACAGAAAATCTGGGTCACGTGTTTTACTCAATTTGTTACTATATGCATATGAAACAGAATATTATGACGTATCTGAACTAATTACAGGGCAGACGTGAGTAGTACTTTATAGACTGACAGAGAATTACCACCAAGACACAGTGGGTTTGTGTAACGGGTGGGTTCTGTCAATAGCTTCAGTCCTGGCACTGCCAGATCCTTCAGCAGACGTGAAATCACTAGGGCTTGGGGCACTACAGTAATTCATTCTCTTTAAATTCACCAGCTTAATAGGTAGAAACGATAGGTATGCCACTAAAATACTTGCTACTTGTAATGGTTTTCTGTGCTTTTATGCAAAAATTAAAAAAAATACATAAGACATCTTTAGTTTAGAAGTAAAGGAAACATGTGCAGGTGCTTACAAAACGGTTCTGCATTTGCCATCCCGTGTTTTGCAGAGACCACTGGATGCTTGTATAATTTGTCCTTTTCTGTGCAGCATTGGTTCTGTAAATAATTACTTATAATATTACTAGTATTCTGGATCTTTCTGTTTGTTCTTTAATGCAGATGAGAAGATAAGCAACAGTGTCAGAGTCTTCTGTGCAACGTAAATTAAGATTTTGCTTTCATTGTATTGCAAAATATTTTATCAGTTATATCTCATACTTGAAGAGACTGGGTGATACTTTATTCAGTTGTCCCTTCAGAAGCTGCTAAATGAATTGAAAATTTATCTTATACTTTCTAATACTGCACATTAGTGCACCTTTCTAGGAATTTTGAATACTTAATTAGTGTATTTTTTTCTATAGTAGTTCTTAATTAAATATATGAAGGGACTGAATTCTTTAAATTATATGGTAAACTTCCTGGAAAATTAATGTTACAGAAATATGAAAAGGCTGGCTAAAGCATCACTCTACCAAATGTTTCTAAAAGGCTTTATATATTTATAAGAATTCATGATCTACTATTGATGCAAATTACTAAGGATAAAAGAAAATCCATCTGTTATCAAAGAAAAAAATAAATTAAATAAGTCCAAGGATTGGAAAGACTTAGCATTAAGGACTAAGTATTCATACTTTGTGATGGGTTTATAGTAATTGACAGTAGAAAAGACTTCCTTTTAGCATTTACAATGTGGGTTATTTTTTTTAAACTAAAGAAAATGACTTTGCTATAAAAGCTTCTCATGTAGCATATCCTGTCTCATCTCATAATTTCCTATCCTTCACTGAAATGTCTCAATTAAAATATGACCTGCACCATTTTATATTGTGTTGGACATTACTAGTTTTATTATTACCCTTACATTTAATCAAATTGTCAGTAGCTAAATAAATAACATTTCATCAAGAGCTGTTGGTTTTCAATCAGCTAGGAAACAGATTACAGGCCTGAGAGCAGATCTAAGGCTAGTGTCTCCAATCTGCAACTAATTGTGCGCTGATAATAGCACTGCCCACAGGCAAATCTTACTCACTGTCCTGATCTGATAGATTTTTCTGCATGTTAATATTACATCAGATGGAGTCATTTTGTTGCAGTTGCCATATTTAACCTTTCCTTTTTAATTGGATATATATGTTTTTTGGAGATACTACCTTCATATTTAATTTCTGAGAAGAAATGCATAAAAGAGAAATCTCAAGGGAAACATTATAGCCATGCTTTTCCCTTTAGCTTCTCCTCTTAAAACAGTGGTTTCTTTAGAAGATATAGTACTGTTGATACTTATAGAAGTATTTACATGTAATATTATATATTCTATGACTTATCTCAGGGACTGAGGAACATGTCTTACAAACTGCAGCAGGATGTAGTGCTTCACTCTCTCTTGTGTGTGTGGGCTAGCTGTTGGGGGTGTGGGTGCCAGAGTTCTCTCTGGATCAATTGCAGATCACATACTAACCATGTATAGCATATGTACAGATTACATCGTTAAGATATTATTAATATTCACATTTTTCCAGTGTGAAGTTGATGAGGGTGTTTAAATACACAGCAACCCCAGTGCTGTACCAAGACTCCTTCATTTCAGGTGCTTCACAAATACAGAATGCCCTGTAAAAGCTGCTTTTAAAAAAGGCATACATAGAGGGTAGAATAGCAAATACTGTCTGTAGTCAGCACATTATAGTGTTCTGGAAAAAAACTGTCTTCTGGGCTTTGTACATTGTTCTTGTGAAATGATTCCAACAGTTTCGTATCTTTTTTTCACCTTGCTAGCTATGCAAAGAGCTCTTCACTTTTTTCACTAAAGCAAGTGGGAATTGTTCACTGTCACAAATAATAAATAACAAGAGTACCCGATCTGCAGAGCATGGAAGTGATAAAAACACATGCTTATGAGTGCTTGAGATTTCACAGCTATTAATTTTGAACTTTTTGATTGCAATTCTGTTTTACACGAGTGGATGCTGTTAGGGCAGCAGTACACAGTGACAGTGAAGGATTATGACAACACACATTTATCACTGTAAGCTTGATAAATTCAGGGTAAGAGATGGTCAGAAAATGCCCCTAAACCTGAAGTCATAAAATGTATTTTGCCTTCGCTGAAAGTTAAAATAGTGAACACTTCTCTATTACTGCTAATGATCTTTTCAATTAGTAATTTAATACTGAGTATTCTTGAGAGGGTTTCTTTGTGCATAATGAAATGTGTAGCTCTTACCAACTGCAGTGACTTTCTTAGCATGTACACTGAGGGAATCTAGGAGTTTTGTGCAGAATGCTATTGTATATACAACATGTAATCACATACAGAAAGGTCCTTAACAAAAGGTCAGCAAATACTATAGCAAGTTTGGCATTAATAAAAGTCAGAAGGACTCTTCAGACTTTCAAGAATGCTTTAAAACATTTTTTAAAGGTACCTAGCACTTGAAGTCTAAATTGCAAGTTTGTCTGAAAGTACACTTCCTGACTACTTCTATGTAAATCAAAATGTGGCAGATCATGTCTTCCCTTTTGAGATTGCAGCATGCACAGGTAATAGAAGGGTTTCAAATCAGAAACCATATTTTTGGATTATGGAATGTCAGTAATAATTGGACATAATTCTGAAGTTGTATACTGTAAGAAATTAGAACACAAAGAATTCAAATACTTAATCTGTAATATTTATACTCAATTTTCAAAGTGATAATGAAGAAAATAAATCCTAAATTATACATATAGTCCTGAATAAGGGAAGCAATTGAGTAACAGCATGCCTAGAAATGTTAGTACTTCATTTTTTTTAATCTTTATCATTCTAGGGAATTAATCTTCAGCCTTTCTGAAATCCTCACTGAGCTGGTAATTTTTTTCACATTTTCAGGCATCATCAAAGCCATGCTAATCTGGACCAAGGGCACATCTCAGAGTCCTTGAATCTCTGAACAAAACATTTTGCTGTCTTTCTTATTTTTAACATAATCGAGATCCGCTTCAAACTTTTATAAAATCTATAGAGAGGACAGTTTGATTATTTACAATATAGGTGTTATAGCATACAATCAACAGCTTTCAGTTCATTGTAAGATTAGTAAGAAAAAATTAGAAATCCAGGAGGCATATGTTCTCACTGAGTATCTCGCTCAGTAATTAGACAATCTGGCTACTGAGTGAGGTGCATTTGTGATAGGTTGTAATGTACATCCCATGTTTTAGGCATTGTAAGCCTGTAATCTGGAGGAGGAAAAGGAAAGATCTCATGAGAAAAGGAAATCCAGATTTTTTTTTTTTTTCCAGCAACATAAATCCGTAGGTATTTGTTTTGTCTCCCAAGGGAAAGGCCTAGTGTTTGAGCAAGACTTTTCTCATAGAAAAGGAGAACAGTTGGAGTTGTGTAATTTTATTTTTCTTTAACTCTAGAATTTTCTTTGTAACTAAGAAAATCTAGTTTTTAATCATTCAACACTTTAGATTCTGGCAAAGTCTTTAATTATTTAATAATGGTGTACAACTGTAAAGTAAAACTTAGGGTCTCTGCCTTCCTCATCATCTTCATCCAAAGCAAAATTTCATCTTTCTATATTTGTAGGACTGCCTACTTACTTTTTCTATGCTTTTATTTAGAATGATTTTGAAGGAACTTTATGGGAAGCATAGACTAGATAGTCTATCTTAGTCTTAGTTTATGTCTACTAAGACATAAAAAAATAAAATAAAGAGAACCTGTGATGAAAAAATTGTTTTCAGAATCTTTTTTCCTAATGTATCTTCGTTTAAACATACAGGTTCAACCTGGTGAATCTTAAAATATTTACTTATATGTTGGCTTTACAGAAAGCTCTTTTGAGAGAAAAATAAAATCAATCTGTAAAATTGTTTGGCATTTTGGACAGAGAACTTTCATTGAGGAAGCAGTGCAATACATATGCTGACATATACGAGAATTTCACTCACCTA
The DNA here is from genome assembly GCA_013397295.1 of Polioptila caerulea. Lineage (NCBI taxonomy): Eukaryota > Metazoa > Chordata > Aves > Passeriformes > Certhiidae > Polioptila > Polioptila caerulea. The sequence continues at coordinate 755,454 of VYXF01006526.1, read as the reverse complement.
TAACATATCATGAACTCCTATACTATGTGTCCTCTATTCCCAGCTTTGTGCTCTGCATTTATAGTCTTGTCTTCCCGGAAGAAGGCTGAAAATTTCTGGATTTTCATTTCAGTCTCCGTTTTTCCCACCAAACCAGTTTCTTTTTCTACTATAAGCGTAAGAGACCATAATAAGAGATCACATGTTATGCAAATCTGGAGATTGAATATAATTTCAATTTTGTTCCTTCAGCAGGATTGCAGAAAGTGTTGTAGATCTGTAAGTATGTTGTTATTAGTTTTTGTTGTTGTTTTTGTGTTTGTTTGGTGTTCTTTCTTTTTAATAATTAAATTCTATTCTAAAACCTTAAATATTTGAAGATCTGAGTGTATATGATTAAAGGTAAGACAGTGAAGACAGTAAAGATTTTCATTTACAGATTTTCCCTGTCCCACGGAACAACAGCATATCTGTATGACTTCTTGGATATTTTTTCCTGAAGAGGGGATTTCTTTCTGTTATAATAATAAAACGAAAGGAATAACAACAAAAAATACCAAAATTGAAAAAAAAATCTGAATACCAAAAAACCCACCAGAACAAGTACCAAAAGAAAAAAAAAACCAAATTGACCCAAATTTGGAAAAATGTTCTTCAAATCAGGCTGATTTCTGTTTCCATGAATCAATACCCCTAGTCAAATTCAGTCAGTCTGGCAAAAACCTATGGCTGACCTATACTGTAGAGAATAAATAGAGACAATGTCAGTTTTATGACTAATCCTCTGTCTTTCATGGAACCTTTTCTTTCCAAAAGAGGCTTAAGTATTTCAAGCACAAATGAAATAGTGCCCATGTTCTCTACTTTTCCATAATTCAAGAGCTAGGAAGCCTGATTTCTGAGAAGCTTATTCTGTGACTTTGTGTGTAATTGACAGTGAAGGGGGAAAATGAGGCAATGTTACGCCTTTGCCAGTTCTTTTTAAACGAAGGAATATACTTACTCATTAATGATCCAAGCTATGAATAGATTCATGGTTTATAGCACAGCCTTAGAGTGGGTTAAGAGAATTTAAGGGTTTATCACACAGTCTTAAAAGAGGCTAAGAGAATTTAAAAGGAAGCTATTCAGACTGGAAAATTCTGGGTAAACATTTACCTATCTTCTTGGCAGTTCATTATTAAATTATATGTTGGCATTTTACAGGCATAGAAAGAAAAGAGAGGTACAGACAAAGTAATAGAAACACTCTGATGACCTATTATTAGAGTTTAAGCTGAATAAATATTTAGCATCTAAAGTATGGAGCAGAGGTAATAAAAATCATTGCACACAACGATACACAGTGCATAATATCCAGTAATACAATTTAGTTCATTACAGTAATACATGATGTAGTACTGTATGATGCAGTATGATGCAGTACTCTTTCCATCGTACTGTAGTACAGTATGATGCAGTACTCTTTCCATGCTCTGGGCTTAAATTTGTTCAAAGTCTTAGAGTAGTTCTAAATTTGTGTTTCATGATGACTGGCAGATAACTACATTAATATAACTATAAATATAAACATAAATATAAAATAATGAATCATATCAAGCTGTGGGGCAGGTGTCTAATTTTCAACTTTTAAAAAAACCCAAATATTCTCATTCGTATTTAATTGGAGTAGAAGAAGAATCTGCATGAGAAAGAATCCATGTGAGAAATACAGAACCTTGTTAACAGCATGCTGTCACAAGCACCCTTTGACGTATATTCAGGTCTGTCTAATTCTAGACATGCCCTTGATATCACCCATTTGGTTTCTTGTCCATAAGAAGTAGATAATAGAGTTTTTTTGCTTCATTATCATGTTACAAGTTTGGAGAAAGGTCAGTAAATGAGCCAGTGTTCTTGTTGCATGCAGAATGTTGTCCACACTCTGGATTCTTGTCTGCAAGACAGAGTCCAAAATGTTGTAAGAGTCAGGTTCTCTGGTCTGGTTGTGCTATACATTCTAAGGGAAGTGAAACAAGCACAAATTGTACTCATGCTTTATTCAGCTCTTAGAAATGTTGGGACACTTTTTGTAGGACAGTTTGAAATTACCTTGATGAGATGATGTATCTTATATATGCTTATAGAGATGGCTTGCAATACACTAAAGTATGAATTGTAATGGATTTCAGCATCTTAACAGAGTTTAATTTTGGTTCTCTTGAGAACATAGTGTCTTACTAAATTTCTTATGCATTTACTTTGTTTTAGTACATCAGAATTAAATTCCTATTTACCGATGTGGATAGTAGGATAGTAGATCTCTAAATTCTCTATATGTTCAGTTTGTGTTTAATTATTAGAATATAGTAGATATTTTATGCTAATATTAGAATATACTGGCCTTCTTTAGCACTGTGGAAATAAGCCTAACTTCATACATATTGACTGTAGAGAGATAAAGTTTTCAAAATTTTCCTGTATTAGTCTAAATATGTTCCCTTGAAAGACTTAAATAACTGGGATATAATTATGTTTAACTCATTTCTATGAAAGTATTTCAAACAACAGCACTATTTTTACATTCCCATATGTATATCAGATTGGGTTCTCCTGGTAAGAATGAGGTACAAATGCCAATGTTAATGAAGAACATATTTTTTAAAGAATGTTACTTAAAGGTGTACTTTGGCCCTTAGGCTAATTTATCTCACCACAACTTTCTGGTCATCTAGCCCAAGTGACTTATCTAGGGACAATTCACATGAAGAGGGATGAAGATGCCTTAAGGAGCCAAGCTGTTCTCTCTAATTTAACTATGTACTGTCTCCTGGGCCTCTCTCACCATTGATCACAGCAGAGAGTAGTTTAGGAGGCTTCTAGGTCACTGATTTGGGTTGAGATTCCAGCTGCCCTGTGGTTTATCAAAAGCAGGTATAAGTTTTGACTTTTTTTGGTGGTATTGTTGTTCTACACAAATGATGACACAGACCTATAATAAGAATATTTTAAGGTATTTCTGTATGTTTTGACTGTTAGAGCATAGACAAATGCATTTGATAGTGGAAGCAGGTGATAACACAGGGACTAGGCCTGCTGAAGGAGTGTAGCCATGCATCTTTCTGCCTTCTCACCTGTTGCCTGTTTGTACTTTCTGGAAATGTGGAAAATTACTTGGGGAACTAGGAAAGCAAGTAAAATGCAGATGATGTATAGATATTCTCTCCAAACACCTGTCATATAATTATTTCTAAAATATTGTAATAAGCTCTTTACCCTGGTTATTTCAAGTAAAAACTACAAATGATGGAAATGCAAGCACTTATGTGATAGTGATACAAGAAATTGTGAGTTCATCCCCACCAGCATATGTATGCTTTAATTTCACCTTGCATTTACAGAGAATTTTAATGCTTTGCTTTGTCCTCTTGCCCTAGGCAATTTTTATAGTCAGTAAACATCAAAGTTAATTAAAAAGAAACAAAGACTTGTAGTGCTCATCACATGTCATAAATAACATTGATGGATTCTGTTCTCTCTGTATCTAAGCCTAGAAAATGAGGAATATGCAAACTGATATACTAGAAAGTATTTATAGCCTTCCTAATAACTAAGATAACATGCAGCAGCTGCAGTGTCTTAAACTGCTTTATGTTTTGTCCTCTATTTGGCATTTATCTAACAAATACAGCTTGAACTGTAATAGTCAAGAGAAAATAGCAGGTAGATAAATTTTATATCATGATACAGACATAGAAGTTGCATATAACTGTGCCAAAGACAGGGATTTTATTTTGTTGAGATTGTAGGAACATCAAATTTTAATAAAGCACTGATTTATTCTCCATCATAATGTCAGTGCTGAAGATTATGAAAGACGTTTGGTAAATTTTGCTCTGAGTTGAGCCTCTTCAGGAAGAAAAAAGGGAAACAATAATGAGTTAGAAATGTTAGCAGTGGTCATATCTAAAACTTAATAACAACAACTGCCACAAACTCAAAGAAACTGGAAAGGTAATTTAAGGAAGTTCAAATAATTAAAATTCCTGTTCGCAAGACTAACACTTTCTTTTTACAAAATACTTTGTGACAACTGTCTGTTAGAAAAAATCATACTATCCTGTCTTTGAGACTACACAATATGGTGTTTTGTTACAATTTCTTCAGTGGTATTTTTGCGGTGTCCTTATGAAAACTGTTTCTGCCAGCAATCTTTCTTTACCCTTAAAATACATAATATTCTTGTAGAAATACAATATAAAGTAAAAATAATAATGTAGTTGTTCTAACAGACAAAGTTTTAGGCTTGGAAACAGAAGAACTATAGTGTTCTGAGTTTCAGATGAATATATTTCCAAAATCTGTATCTGTCCGTTCAAAGTTATGTCCTGTTCTTTCTTTGCTGAGAAACAGCTGATGTTTATGAGGTATAAATTAGATCTGAGGCAGATCAAGGAGATTCAGGTGAGAAGATGAAAAGTACGCATTTTTTTTCCCTAGGAGGAAAAAACCAGAAATGAACTTGGAAATATTTGCACACCAGAATATAGTGTCTGAACAGGGAGACAGGTGTGGAGGTGTGGCAGGGATTTTAGCTCAAACAGTTCAGAGAGATCCATCCAGCTAGGATGGATTTTTATGTCCTTGATAAGTGTCTGCCTGGCTGCACACGAGGGCTATATGGGTGTCAATGGATATGTCTTTGTGAAGAACAAGATGCTGTGACAGAGAGGTCCTTACAGACTCTTGCAGTGTCCAAGATAAGAAGCAGTACCATGGGTTCTTCTAATAGATTCTGTAACCATTTTATTTCACATAACTTATGCAGGATACCAGGATGTGGTTGTTGTGTTATAATTGCTTATACATGACCTATAGACTCTTCATGCCCAATCCATATAATATATTGGTTGCCTGGACTTTGAATAATCAATTTTAATTTTACTAACCCTTCTTTCTTCAAATGCATTTCTCACTCAGACGTGGTTATATTACACAAATAAAGCTCCTCTTATTGGTCAGCTTTCAGAAATGTTTTAGGTCTAGTCTGTGAATTTTTAGGGGTCTTATGCAACTTGGACTGATAAAAATAATTTTATGAGCTGTAAGTGTAACTACTTCCTGTGACTAGTTTCTCTAACATTACAGGATGTTAATGTGCAAAAAATGTATAAGGCCACATCTTGGTTCCTGTTCTCCTGGATTTGTCATCTACAGAGACATAAAACAGGCTAAGAGCTAGACTGAGCACATAATTAGAGATGTCATCACTCTTATGTTATTAGTCCCTGGTTTAGTGGATTTTGGAGAAGTCATTGAGGATTTAGCTGTGCCTGTCTCCAAGCTATTGCCTTAATGCAGACTTGACTTCTGTTCCAGCAAAAAACCATTTGGGGAGCAGTGGATTGCTGATATAGAACTGTTTCTATCATTCTGAGAGGAGGCCACCTGTAAAGTGAAGGTGTTGATTTTTCAAAGTGGTTTGAAGACATATCTTCTTTGATCTTGAATTGAACATATTTTGAAAGGAAACACCTGTGTATCAGTGGCTTAGTATTTTTATCTCTCAGTTTAAAAAATAAAGAAACAGAGTTCGCATGCAAAACATACAGAAAAAAAATAAAAGGCATAGTCCTACATTCTCTGATGAATATTGTGTTTACAGGACCTCAGGTTGATATTTTTATATGTTGTTTATTCTCAGACTTACTGCTAAAACAGTAGAGTCATTTTCAAAACCTAAACCCTTAGGTTTCCAATTTAATGTTTTGTCCAATAATAATCAAAAAGTGATTTTTGTTTGGCACATCTGATGTAATTCAATAACTTTGTTTACTTTATAGGATTAATTATTGTTATGCAATGTTGAATTGATATTCTGCATGAAAAGTTAAATATTAATTATATAGACTAGAACATAAATATATTTAATTATATCAATCATTAATTATGATAATAATTTTATTAATTAAATGAGAAAAGGAATAAAATATATTTTTAAAAAGTTATTACCCTAGATTGTTACCATTAGCTAACAGATTAAACAGCTTTTGAGACTCAGAACCTCCACAGGTATATAAGCTAGTTTGCATTTATTTTAGTATAACCTTTCAATTCATGCAGTGGATAATTTAGAAGAAAAAAATTATGACAATATGTATTAGAAGTGTATTCGTTTTATATTTACATAGATATAATAATTTTTCCATTTAAACCTTAATTTTTTAAATCAAACATGGCATTCATGCAAAAGGTGTTATTTTCAATAAGAGTACTCAAATAATGTAAACAACCAAGTTAAATGGTTGTCTGCATTAAAAAGAGGCATGAGAAATATCTCAGAATAGAGTAGTAACTTGAATGGATTTGTAGTATGAGTGTTTTTACAATTGTATTCAACATCTCTTATACATTACTTTTTTTATAGGACTGAACATTCAGAGTATAAAATGTCACATGTAAAATGTGCTATGTCACATTTTATAAAGAAATTATATAAATACTCTGTGTGTGTGTGTGTGTGTGTGTGTGTGTGTGTGTGTGTGTGTGTTTGTAAATATAGGTGCTAATTTAGACCCTGCTCAAAATAAGAGTCTTGATGTTACTTGATCAGCGGACATGGTACTCTGTGTGTGGGGTTTTTTTTTAATTTGTGGGGCTTTTTTTTTGTTTTAAGAAGCATGATGTAACCAGAGTACAGGGCTACAATTTTATGCACTCATTGATCACGGCTGTGTTTCATTGGTTGCTGGTAGTCTCAGTGCAATACATTGAAATAATTCATTACATTTCTAGCAGCTGCTGAAAAGTGTTGTTCTTTGATACTTCTCTGATAACTTAAAAATTCTCATTGACCTACCTAAGGAAACTTATTATATGACTCTGGCAAGTTAAATAATTCTGAAAGTGTTTCATGCACCTGCTGTGGAAGTGATCAGGGACCAAGCACCTTATGTAAGTGTCTGTCTGTTGGCTTTCAGAAGTGATCGAAATTTGCTGTGATATACTCAGGAGTATCCCATTCTTCTCCAGTAATCCCAGCAGGCAAAGTCCAGCAGAAGAGAACAGCTAATAGAGTATCTGTGATAAGGAGTTACAAATGTCAGCATAGGCTCTTCCAAGTTATCACATTCCCAGAGGATGCCAGAGAAGTTAGTGCATTACTCATTGCAGTTTCAGTATTTATCTTCTCATGAGACCTACTTGAGGACAATCTTCCTTATGTGTTCTGTGTAGTACCCTGCAGTGTAATATCAGTGTAGAATTTTATTTTGGTACTATCTCGCTAGAAGAAAGGTAGAGATTTTGTTTTCTTTTAAAGTAACCAATGATAATATGTAATTTGTTTCAATTTCTTAAAAGTTGACCTTGTATGCTGGGCTTTGAATTTTTTTCTCTTTATGCATGTGAACCATGGCATTAGTCAGTATTTTAAGGAAAAATACAGGTCATGTTTTTACACAAATATTCAGGTAAGCTGAAAAAATATGCCTACTTCCTGCTTTTATTCCCTAGGCAAGTAGGTACTAGGCAAGTAGCTAAGGCAGCTGCAGTTGCTGCAGACATTTTGAAACCTTATTCCAGAATTTTTTTTTTAAGCTTCTTACATTTTTATGCTGAAAAAAATTTAACTAACATAATTTAATTCATAGGATCATAACTGTTCTTTGTCAGACCAGCCACCACACTTCTCTTACCCTTCAGAACAGAATGACTGGGTTCAAACTGTGGATTGGGAATGATTCCTGGGCAGTGGTGCCTGCTGAACTGTGGCTAAGCACTCTCGCAGACCAAGTGCTGGTTGGCATTAACCAAAATTGTACTAAAGGTCATGCAGATAATTTAGTGCTATGGATACTCACTTATCAGAAAATGAGAAAGTGCCATGACCCTGCACAATTTACTACTATAAATAATACTTTGCTGTCCTCTCAGAAAGCTTTTATTTTATTGCAGTAATGGACTTCTTTAAAAATAATAATAAAAAAAAATGTATGGAAGCTACATGCCAAGATGCTAATATATAACTATATTTCCATATGGAAAATAAATTTTTATGTGATGACTGAATATAGATAGACTTAAAAGATCGAGTAGACTTTTAAGTGACTGCATTCACACATTTTTTTTAATGCAATATATTTTTTGCATGCACTTACAAAAATGACTCATAAACATCAGACTTGGGATTTTGTGCAGACTATTACTTGTAGGATCATTGTTTTTTACTTCAGATCTCAGCTTAAAAAAGAAGTAAGAACAAGAAAAAAAATGAAGCAAAAAAAATACCTATAATGTTATGTGGTATGATTATTCTTAACTAAGTTTAACTTGTTTTTTTGATCCTCTTTTAAAAGCTTAAAAAGATTGGGGGTTTTTTTGTTTGGTATTGTTTTGTTTAAATAAATCTTTCTAATATAAATATCAGCATTGCTGCTCTGATTACAGTGCTCTACAAAATCAGAGTTCTTTTGCTCTTTCCAATATATGACTATTAAATAAAATCTCATGGGAAAAATAATGCCCACAGCATTTCCTACTAACCACTTGGAACTGCTTTTTGTAGGAATATTACCAATGGAACTACGAACTCTAATTCTCATTTCAACTTAGATATAAAAGCACACAAGAAAAAATATTCTAAATTTACATTTATATAACTGAAAGTAGAATATGTCCCATGATACTTTTACATCTATTCCTGCAAAGTGGCAATTGAAACATTCTCTCAACACTAAAAATTTAATCCCTACAGTTGTGTGGGAACTTAAATTCTTGTCATTGGGAAATATGTTATCTTGGGATGGCCATGGGTACCACAAGATGCTGAGAGCAGTCCCTGAACAGAATGTAAGCAGTTATCAGCAGGCGTCGGAGCTATTGAGTGAACCACAGGAAATTCTTACAATGTAATGTCATGACAGGTTCTTGTTCAGTTCTTGAGGCACAATTGGAATTTCCCATTGCAACAAGCTAATAAAAATGCACTGGAGTTAATGCAGATATGAAAGCCCTGAAATGGCTACTACCAATATAAAAATATAGTACAACTGCTAATATCAGGGTTTGATGTATGCTTAAATACCTAAGGAAAGAAGTACTAAAACATTTTTAAGAGAAAAAAACCCACTTAAATATCAGTCTTTCACACTCAGATAATTCCTAGATGGCTAGAGGGGTAGTACTCAAATTAGGGTGGAAAAAACCTTCCAAAGTATAAAAGCTTTTAGAAGTCAAAATATGTTGAGGATTATATGAAAAATAGATGCTGAGAATAAAAGTGCTATTTCAACCTCATCATGGATAAAACTCATAAGAGTACACGAAATTCTAGCTACATAAAGCAATTCAATGAGGCTTCTGTGCTATGCTTTTCCAAACCCTGTGATGCTCAAATACAAATACTTCTCATTTCAATCAATCTTTATTATCCACTTATGTGTTTGGGATTGATGAAAGGAGTTGGCAATGCTTGAAAAAAACGTATCAGGTGTGTGAGCCACTAGCCTTTAACATGGTTCATTAGAATATATCCTGAAATCCCTTTTGCTTTATGCAGGACAGGATGTTGTACACACATAAGTCATCCATCAAATAGCTGGGAAATTGACTGTAACATGGCAACTGAAGTAGTAATAGAAGTCCAACTGTACCACTTATTTCCTTTTTTAATGGGAAAATATTTTTATTTCAAATTGTTTGAAATCTAAGAGGTTTTATTTTTGTGAGAGTTATTCATAATGCATTACATTACAAGCTTTTAACCGGAGATTTTCATGCTGTGTAAGAATCTTTAGTCTGAACAAAAATCTTGACAAAATAAGGGTATTTTTTGACTGAAAAAAATTAAGACTATATGATAATACTCTCCTGGAAATTATATTAGATTTGAAAAGACAAGTAACAAGTATCACACACTGGTTAATTTTCTGTAATGCTGAAGTTCTTATGAGGTTTACATCTTTAACCTTCATTGATTTTTGCTTAGTTATAGTAAATAGCTATAAATGGCCATTGTTGTAAGATGACCCCAGTCAGCAGCCAAGCACCTACAAATCTGCTTGCCCACTTTCCTCTCCATGGAGGGGGAGAAAAATAAAAGGAATATGAGAAGACTTGTATATTGAAATAAAGGCAGTTGTGTAGGTGAAGTGAAATCTGTGCACACAAACAAAGCAAAATAAGGAATTCATTCACTACTCCCCATTGGCACACAGGTGTTTAACAACTTCCTCAAAAGCACGCCTTCATCACAAGTAGTGGTTTCTTGGGAAATCAAATGCCGTAACCCCAAACTTCCCCCTTTTCTTCTTTCCCTGAGCTTTTCTTGCTGAGCAGGGCATCACATGACATGGGATATCACTGTTGGTCGATTTAGTCTGCTGTCTTGTCTGTGTTTCCTTCCTTCAGTTTCTTGCTCACTCCAGGCCTACTTGCTGGCAGAGTGGGGAAAAAGAGAAACTTGATTCTGCGCAAGCTCTGTTCACCAATACACGAAAAAATGGTGTCTTATCAACATCATTTCAGTCCCAAATCTGAAACACAGCACCATATGTGCTGCTGTGAAGAAAAGTAAGTCAGTCTGACAGACAGCACACAGCCATCTAATTATTTAATTACTTTATATTTTAAGATTTTTTTCTAAAAAGGTAGGTGAGCTTTGATTTTCTGTCATTTTTTCTTCAAATTACTAGGTCTTGATGATAATTTCATCATAATAGTCATCAAAATTCACCTTTTCAAAGCAGTAAAATAATTGGCTCAAATCCCTTGTTTTGGCTTGTGCCATGAGGCAGCTCAGAGGATTAGACAGAAATTGGTGATTCTGTCTCAGAACCTAATGTAGATTGAATAGCAGAACTGTTGGAAGTCTTAACATTGACCTGAAAGTCATCTGGATAAGTACCTATCTGTAAGTTCTCGTGAACTCAGGACAGATTTTTCGTAATTACATATACCTACTCATAGCAGGAAAGAAATTTATTAATCTGTTTTTATTTGGATTGCCTTGAGGTATATTTTTTTTTGCATTTATTCTGTGCTAATAGCTACTATGTTATGCTGAATAACATCTGTAAGTAGTTATTACTGAAGTTACATCAAATGTCAAATTGTGTCAAACAGTGATAGAATCTTTTATAAAAGAGTTCCTGAAGGCTTCTGTATAATCTACAGTTGAGCAGAGAAATATGTTGCAGTCATACAGAATAATGATAAAGAAAATCTAAAAGCATGATGTATATACACTGGTCTGGATAGGCAATGTGATGATATCTTAATATGTCACAATTCTGTCTACAATCATAGACAAAGGTAACTGCATGAGGCAGCACGATGTTACAAAATATGTCAATATTTGGTCTGGTAGAAAAGGAACAACTTATTTACCTTCAGATGTTCCACATTTTAGCCCCTGGGCATTAAAGAATGAGCCTTGGAAACCATTTGGGAAGTGTAAGTTGATTATCACTGTTTGTCATTGTTAACAGAGGCTTTGATTTCTGAACTTTAAAGATAAACTGCCTTTAGGACACATTCAGACAAACAATTCCACTTAAACACTTCCTAAACAAATATTTATTTTTTTTTGTTTGTTGGGTTTTTTGGTTGGTTGGAGTTTTTTCATTTATTTGTTTTAGGTTGTTTGGGGTTTTTTTTGTAATTTTTTTTGTTTTGTAAAGGAAACCATTTTGACTGAGTTCAGAAGTAGGTGCACATATGGTTCTCCTGTCAGATATGAGGAACTTCTTACTTCCAACAGGAAAGAGTTAGGAGAAGCAGCTGGTAAAAACAGGGAGCAGTAACCTCCTGGCCCAGAACAGCAGGTTTGTCATCCTGTAGTAGAGATTTCAAGGTGCACATAAATGTAGAAATGGTGTTCTGAGGAAAAGGAAAGGAAATAAGGGATTGGATTTTAGTTGGTTATCATACTAAATGTTCTTTTTTT
>VYXF01006526.1:684006-743544 GCA_013397295.1 Polioptila caerulea | reverse complement strand
TAAAATTTTTTTTTTTTTTTTTTTTTTTTAATAGTTCTGAGAAATTTGAAAGTGTTGAGATTGCTTGTTGTATTGATGACTGCAATGGCTGTTTTTGGAAGTTTATCCATGTTTCTTTTGAGTCCTCTAATGTAAAAGTAATAATCCAGTTAGGCTTCCTGGAGGAGGGGTGTGAAAGAACTACTTTCTTTCAAATGTTTCTAAATAGCATGTTATGAACATTGGATGGATGTGTAGAATACTTTTACAAACAAAATAGCTGGCTGAAGATCATGGCAGCAAATCACAGGACTGATAGACATCTATATTAAAAGGATAGTAATACAAAATACATAGTTAGACTATTTCCCACCAGGCTAAAACTATTACCTATGAGAGATTTATCTATTAAACCAATAAATTTACAAAACTCAGAAATGAAAAGCCATAAACATCTATTCTGTTTATGTTTACACTACTTAAAAGGAAGAAGGTGGAAAGGCTAATGGAATATATATTAAGCACATGCTGAATGGTGTCTTTTTACATTTGATTTCCCTCATAAATGTTTCTTATTAAGTGTTTTAGCTCTACTTTTTCATAAATTTAATATAAGGTAATGGATTATGCTTTAAATACTTTTTCTACTTTACTTTGACCACAAACTTAGAATGAGCAGGAGAGGCACCGGAAATTTTGATGTTACCCAGCATATTATTGTTTAGACATTTTTGCCGAAGGGTACAAAACTTGCAGAAGCATTAGTGGTGTAGTATTAGACATCTTGCATCTAAATTCTTCAAAACCTGTAAAAAAAGGGACATTCACTGACTATTTAGGCGGAGTGTACTAGAATTTATAATTTTTTTTTTTTCCTAAAAGCTTTGCTATTGCTGTTGTGATTTATTGTGCTGCTTAAGAGTACTTCACTTCTGTCCCTAAGCTGCTCAAGCCTTCTTCATATCTGGAGGTCACTTCTGTTGTGTGTTTTTTTTAATATTCTTTAAGTGCCTAAAACAAACAAAAAGTGTTTAATGGAAACATCTGACTGAGAGAAAAAAAAAGTGAGAAATAGGAAGCATTCAACAAACAGGAGACAAAAAGGGGAGTCAGTCAATGGGGTGTGAAGAAGGTAATAAATGCCTAAATCAGCTTATTAAAATGGTAATGTGGAAACCAGGGTAAAAGTTAGTTTCATTTTTACCTCTCCTTAGTGTACACTGGAAAAAAGTTGGAAAATCTTTTTAGTGTTTTGTTATGTTTTCATAGGGTTGCATCAAGAAAGAGAGTTTATGGTTCACAGGCTTCTAATTGTTATCCTCTGAGTTCTTTCTTACCTGTCAATGTATTTGAGACCAGATGCCAACATAGTCAGAGAAATTCTAGTGCTGAGCAATGCTTTTTATTATAATTGAAGTCTTATCAGTTCTGAATAGAAAATAGGTTTCTCAGTGTCCTATGTACTCCCATTCCTTTTCCTGCATTCCCAGTGTTTGACTCTTTACTACACATCTTGGCCTAATTTTCATTGCCATTCTCTATTGTTCCATTGGAACAACTCCTATCTGTGAGGCAGCATAAAATGTAACTTTTTATATATTTGTGATTTTTTGCCCTTTTTCTCAGTGCTACAGTTCTGCTATAGTCTGTGGATTTTTCAAGGTCATTTGAATTCAAATCCTGCTTTCTTCCTGGTGTTCACAGCCTTTCCCTCTTTTAGGTCATCCATAGTTTCCACAGGAATATACCATTACTCAAGATCAAAAAAATATTGAGTCAAATGCAAGAAATATTCCTATAGCATCTCATTTCAGTTTCACATTTTCTTGCCAGTAGAATATGGATAGCTACTAAATGGCAATTTTTTCAACTGAGTATCAATGCCATGGAGAACACTAATACTGTGGTCATTTCATTTGGGAAAGTTAATATTGAACCTCTAGTCTATATTCTCTTTCAGTCACTTAGGGTCCTTTCAATTTGGCTTTAGATCAGATGGTCTTTGAATAACTTAACCTCCTTACAGTGAATGTCCTTTAAGAAAATTAAATTAAGCTAGTACAACTCCTAGAAAATCAAAATCCAAACACCTCATAGAAAAGAATGACAGAGTTTCATATTTTTGTATTTTTACATCTAGTCAAGTGAATATCTGAATGTTCTTTGAAAAAACCAAATCTAAAAGAGTGTATCAAATCTAAAAGAGTATGGTTTAAAACCACACTAAATACCAGACATTGAGACAATTATTAGATACTGAATACTTTGATTATATTGTTGTCATACCCTAAATGGAGATATAGCAACATAGCCATTTTGTTTAGGTAGTAATGACAGTGTGAAATTCAAAATGAACGGAAAAAAAACTGTAAAAATATGAGTTCAGTGTTTTTGTAGTTCACAGAGCCATACGCAGCTAATCAGTTGGTTAACACTGGAACTAAGCTAGTTCCATTGCCTACACAATCCAATCTCACTGGGCCCTGCAGGGTAAGCCTACCTGTACATCACAGAGAAAACTACAGAACTACTGCCAAGCTTGGCAGTCACAGAGACACTGGCCTGATCCTGTAGGCCAAAATGCTTGCTGCTGCTATAGAGTCTATTTTTATTGATTATTAATTCAGTCATATGCTTTCCTGTTGCTTCAAACTCTTCTTTTATTTGTTTGTTTGTATGAATTAATTTGAGTTCTTCTAATGTTGAAATACTAACTCTGTGTATTATAGCTGATAGTGCATTTTGTGTATCAGCCATTAATCCAGTGGTCTGGACTTGCTAATTAAATCCATCTGCATTGCTGCTTTTCTAAAGTTAGGAAAGCAGGAGTGAAGTAAATCAGCTGAAGCAATTCTAGTTTCCTCTTGCTGTGGAGGTAGGCACGTCATGGCTATTACCTTGGTTAATTGCAAGGCTTCCTTTTAAGTTTGACTTCTTGTAGTGGAAACTACAAAGAATGGATTTATTAGTTCATGGTTTATGCTCATGGGCTTCATGACTGTTGTGATTCCTAAAGGAGACATTATATTTATTTATGATTTTTCCCCTTCAGAAAAATTTCATTTGCATCAGAGAGAGATCTTATGCATTTACAATTTGTTCAGTTCTTAGCTGATAGAGAAAATGGAAAAAATAAATAGTTTTGCTGTTTGGTTTCCACATAATTTTTACTTTGACATTTATTCCATTGTCGGCCTTTATTATTCTTTACACCTCTTTTGAGCAGGAAGTAGCCAAAGGAGAAAAATCTGACTGAGAAGATTTTAACGAAGTTGTTCATAGAAAGCAAAGGGAAAGTAATATCTGTTTCAAGAGAGAAGAGAACCATGCTGTGTAGATACCTCAGTCTTGTGGGTACATATATATGTGATCAGAATATCAGTATACAGCTTTTATACATCAGCTGACCCCATTGCCAAAATGAGGTCTTAATTCATGTGGGCATGTGTTTGAAAAGTATTTTCAAAATAGATTTTTTTTTTCAAAATGACATTAACCTTAGGAAAAATATGGCTTTGAATTTTAAGTTCAGCAGTAGAAAATTTTTCATTTTATATACTTGATCTTTAAGCTTTGTTAAAAGTAGCTTCAAAAATGGTGCATATATGTGTTCCTGTACTTTTTTGGTTATTCTTTGAGTAAATGTAACTATGCTCCTATATTTTGTATTTCATGATCTACTGAAACAACATGTCTAAGATTTGTTGAAAGAAATAGGAAAAAATACTCATTTTGTTTCATTAAGAAAAAAATACTCTAAGATTTCCTCCTTTTTTTCACAATGACAATTTTCAGTTACTTTTTCCATGTTATTTCTCATATTTATATGAGTCCATAGAATAATTACTTTTATATTTACTCCATTTGATTGGACAACTCCTTTAATACTTTAATTAAAGTGTAATATCTGTAGATGAGTGAAAAAAGTTCAAATAAAATGACCAACAACTAGAAAAATTTCAAAGACAAGATGAAAAGTTATTTTGAAAAACGTTATTTGTCATATTGGCAAATCATTTGGCATAATTTACTTATTTCTGTTTTTTCATTTGAGCATAATGTAAAATTCAAAGTAAAAGTGAGATAATTGAGGAAATAAAACTTAAATTAAAATTACAATGCTTCTAGTTAGAAAAAATAGTTTTTAAAAAATAAGTTGCCTTATGCTAAGTCATTAAAAGCTTGCTTTTCAGACAGATGAATAAAGACAATTCTCACTACAATCAGTGACGAGCAGTGGGTAATTAGTGCCTCCAAAGATAACTCCTGAAGGCTAGATCAGATCCATGTTAATTGTTAGAATGAGAGAATTAGAAAAAGAAAAATATTCAGAGTTGGAGGAAGAAATGTTTACTCGAGAGGACTGTACCAGTCAGCTGCTGTGTATCCAATCTACATAAGATTTTATTGAAGGGAATCTCACAGTGAATATTTTCTGTATAATATATTTTATTTTAAAGCTTTTTTTTAAAAAAAAAAAAAAAGATTTTGGAGCACAGCCTGAAATGGGGATTAGATTTTAAAGTATTTTCTATATGGAACTGGGACTAGTTTAAATTTTCAGGCTGGGAATGAAAAAATTGCTCCTTTTTGTTAATTGAAGAAGCAGTTCAGTATGCTGGAACTGTTCCTTATGGAGGAAAAAGAAGCAAGTGCAGACTCCTGGCTGGAGCCCAGCTGCCTGTTAGAGTTCCAGAGCATGTCCTGATTCACTTCTATTTGTTCTTCTCTCACTTGTTCATTCATATCCTTTCCACTGAATCATGAAACAAGAAACTGTGAAATCTTTGGGTCAGTGGATTTTGGGATACTCCTAGATCTCTAGGCATACTGTGATTAAATGTAGTTGACAGTGGGTTTAGTGCCATGATTCCTTAGAGCTTTTTTTCTAATGTGGGCAGAACTAGGTGGCAGAGTTTTTGTGTCTAGAAACACTGAACTGAAATACTGTCATTCATATTATCAACAGTTTTTCCAAAACATTAACACTATAAAGAAAGGATAAATCAATACTCATACATAGATTTAATAATGTATTTATAAACAAGCTTTACAAAACAAATATTTTAAAATCTATTTTGTGAACTAAATCCTGATCCATTACTGCATAAAAAGTGTAGCTCAATTTTCATACTGCAAACTTGTTTATTTTTCATTTGTCTGTAACAGTAGTCCACAGGATTTGGTCTGTTGCTTTCTGTGGTGTAATGAGGTATGGACCTGTAGAACTTTGGATCTCTCTGAATCTAAAAAAAAATTCCTTGACATTATCACAAAAGTCTTGAATTTAGCATCTGAAAGCATGTTTGAACAGGCAAGTATATAGGTTTAGGTTAAACAAAAAATTAATTGTTTTTTAAATTTTCTGATTACTAATGAAATAAATGCATAAATGTATAAATGTACAGAAAATAGTAACAAAATAGTATGTTCTTAAAATAGAAAGGAAGATAGGTGAAGAAAGTCTGGATGGCTGGTATTTTGAGCCTTGGGTCTAACAAGTTTCCAAGGTCTGGTCACGTTTTCTTGAATTGTCATCCTGCTGGACTCTAGAAAATTTAGAAGCTAAGTACATGTGGGTATAAGGGAGAATAAAATAATGTAATACTACTTCTGCTTCCTGAAAGCACATTACATTTACAGTTACTTCATGCCCAGTCCACCTTAGAGGTCTGATTCTTGGGCATGAATGTCTAACTTTGTGACACTTAACACTTCTGTCTATCACTTTGTTGCTCCTGAGCAGAGGAATTATGCATGCAGTAGTTAGTGGGTCAGTGCAAGTTGATGCCCAAATATTAAAAAATCAGTGCTCTTTGGCCTCACTATACTAGGTTGTAAACTGCAGCTGTTAGCTGCTGTCTCATAGTTTTGTTTTTCCTGGTGTGGGTGTAGGTATCTGTGAGGAGGCAGAAAGGTGGAGAGCTGAAGCAAAGATCACTTCTATCTGTCTCCAGGAAAACTGCTCTTTTTCGTGCAGCAGAAGCTCTCAGTTCAAGCCCACATCCAGTTGGAAACCTTCGCTTGCTACTTAGATTTGCCAATTGATTTTAAGACAATGTATTCACCACACCCGTACAATAAGATACAAAGAGAAAGTCTGAAAGAATGTAGAAAGTAAGAAGTTTGCAGCCATAGAACAGACTTTGCTGTTTATTCCTCTAGTAGGTACTTAGTGCCAGGGCAGGGAATCACCTTTCCTCTCCTCTTCTACATCAATTTAGCTCCCTTGAAATGCCTGACATGTAGCTCACAGTGGCTTGCATAGCACTAATCTTATGAATTCAGGTCAGGGTTGAAAACAGTTTTCCAGGTTTGAGTTTATACTTGTGTTACTCTGAAGTCAAAATTGGTTTTATTTTCGTTTGATTGAAAGAAGTTGGAAGCAAAACTATCAGAATTTTCCAGGATATTTCAACTTTGAGTTTGGTGTTTTTTTGTCAGTTTGTATTTTGTTTGGTTTTTTCCCTTTTTTTGTTGTGTTTGTCTGTTTGTTTTGTTTTGTTTTTTTCCAGAGTGAGTGGGACAATTATAAGAAATTCCAAATGCTCTTGGAAGGCTCTAGAAGTCTTTTAAGGAGTTCAAAGAATATTTGGGTGCTGAATTAAACTCTCACTTTAGAAACTTCTGGGTGTTTAATTAGTACTCCTTTCTTTGTTCCTGGTCTGCAACAAAGACTCTTTGTCAGCTTTGAGTTAAACTATTAATAAAAAGGGTGTGTTAATTAAACAACTTGCTTATTTCTAATTGGAAAAAGTACTCTACCCCTCTCAAGACTTAAAATCAAGTGCAACAATGTCTGCTAAGAGATACTCATGACTTAGTGAGAGATGCCATGGAAAATATTAACACACCCAGGAAAAGTAGCAATAGTAACAATCTTGTGTGGGGAATGCTTCAAAAGAGACAAAACATGGATACTCATATCCTCAGGCATCTTTTTTTGTCTGCTTGTTTTTGTTTTTTCTTATTGTTTTCTTCACAGTATGAAACTTGCATGAATTACAGCTAAGCCCCCTTATTTGGTGGGACATTTGCAAAGTACTTTGAAATTTTCAGGTTCTATTGTAGCATGTAAAAATAATATTCAGCTCTTCTTTCTGTTATTTTGGTTTTTTGGGGGGGTTATTTTTTTTTGGATTATTTTTTAATCTTTGTTTTGGATGTCATTGATTGAGGGAAAAGGAGAGCAGCACCTGCATGAAAACAGCCTCTGAGATGGAATGCAATGATTTCACACAGCAAAGTTGCAGCATTGCCTCTTTTGAGGTTTTTTTTTTTTTTGTGTGTGTGTGTGTTTATGGCCACTAGTGTATTAATGGAAAGCCCTAATGATAATCCCCTCAATTTAGTTAATATTATGCAAGATGGTCGGCAGTTGGGTTGTCAGAATGTCACACAATCATTATATCGCAGTATGTTATGTCAATATAAAGAAAAATTTCATGAGATGTGATAGGATTTAGTTCACATTTCTTTGAAGAAAAAAAAATGTTACCTTTTATCTCCCAGTGACATGGCCTATGCTACTACCTTAGAAACACATTAAATATTTTACATGTACTTTTTACATGTTAGTGTTTAATACAACTTCAATACGGATACATTTATTTTCTCACATATATAAATCAGCTGGAGAATCATATTTATAAAAAATATTGAAGAATCACATTTTTGCAGCAGTATTTTGTTGTATATTTGTATAATAAAGCATATTGTAATTAATTAATACAACACTAAAGTTCATAAGAATCCAGCTTGAATTTGCCAATCTGTGCTGGCCACTTAGTATTTAACTGAGAAATAACTAATTTTCATATGGATTAGGAAGACTATATTTTATGAATTTAAGTTGTTAATGTACCTTAATGGAAATGTTAGTACTCGGAACCATGCATTTTTATTTTTTGACAACACCTGGGAGATATACAGAAATCAGGTGTGCATGTGTGTGTTTCTGTGGATGTCAAACATACATAGCTTTGAAATTCAGAGGTTAAAAAAAGGACAGTAATCTTTGCTCTTCCATCTGCACAACAGCTGAGGAACAGGTTATTTATTGTTTTTTTTCCTGTTAAACACCCAAGTTATCTCAGATTGGCCAGTACGTATTGCTTATTCGAGTATGCAACACAAATAATTAACACTTCTTGTATTAGATTTGGAAAATATTTTTAAGATTTAATTGTGAGAAGGTGCTGATGGGTTTGTCTCCTCCGCAAATTTCCATTGCTGTCAGGAAGGTCAATAACTTTGTCTCCAATTCCTCGTAATGTGCTACAGAAGCATTTTTTACAAGTAAGAACTTGTCTTGTCTCCCTTATGTATGTCTCAATATTTAGATGTTCATGTGAAAAAATGTATGAAGTAATCTTTAAAAGAGCTTTTTGTACCTAAGATTTGAGATAGTATTGTTTGATTATGATAACATTTTTATTTTAGTTTGGGGTGTTTGTTTGTTTGTTTGTTTGTTTGTTTGTTTGTTTTTGGGGGGTTTTTTAAAGCCTATCCTGAATGAAGATTTTATCAAGGGATGTGTGTATGATGATCTGGGTGAGAAAGAGCTGTCAAAAAATCTTGAAAATGAGGAGTAGAATTTAGAGTGGCGTGCAAATACAAATGTCCTTATTCAGAAGGGGATGTCTAAATGACTTTTAACTTCTTTGTTTACCTCTTATGTTTGATTGAGTGAAATGTGAAAAATCATTTATTTACCTAGTACTATTCCTTGAAATTGATTTTAACTTGACACGTTCCTTCCCTGAAGTAATACAAAATCTTTGTCTAATAAATTCATACAGAGGTTTTGTGGCTCATCAGGGTGCCATGACATTCCAGTGTATTGATTCTGTGGTGTTAAAGGGTGACATATTTGGTGTTAACGGGACATCAGAGTATTGGGATTTGAACTGTACACAGTAAGAAGCACTGACTTTCCTGTAACGTGGCAGGCTTTCTAAAGCAGTAGGAGCAATATTAGTCTTACATATTTCCTTGTGTATAGACTTTAAACATTAATAAAATTTTTGTATAATTAAATTTATAAAATCAGAAAATATTTTTAAAATTCCAAAAATAAAATTTAATATTTTACTTTTTTGTAAGAGTCACCACCATTCTACATTTTTTTTCATTTGTAAAATTTCTTAGCATCCAGAGTTTAAAATTCACTCTTGAAAGAAACATTTTATTTTATATTGTGTTTCATTTGGTTTTTTTCTTATATTTTTTTGTTCTGCAAAATGTAATCCGTCTTAGGTAAAGATCTTAAAACTTTTTAAGTTTAATTTTTAGCAGCATATGGGATTTGTTTGCATTTCATCTAGTGGCTGTTCTCTTTATATTGGAAGCTAAAGACACATAAGTGTAAAGTTGTTCCAGTTTTATGTTACCTTGCAGGGCATCAAATACAGACCAAAGAGCATGTGAACCACAAAAGGTTAAAACTGAGCATCTTCTGGTTTTCTGTCTTTCAGACGAAGTGGGTTTTTTTTAGTTTTAATGACCTGGAGTGTTTTCTTTGAAAATAGAATTTTGATTATTTTTTTACTTTTTAGCGTTGATTATAATTATTGTGAAAATGATAAAATCAGCTAAGTCAAAAAAGTGAACTAATTCTATCATCTTAGGAAATTAATCAGATTTATGATTTAAAAGAGTCTATAGGATTCAAATTGCAGATGTTTACATATTCATTCTGTTTTCTGTTTGAATACCAGTTGTCCTTCAAGGAAATGTAGAATGTATTTTATATCATATGCTTGCTCTGTTTTCTAACATAAGTATTTTGCTTAAGCAGATTTGCTAGGAAGTGACAGCTCTGAAATATTGGACACAGTGACTGCTGGAAGTATTTCAGTTTCCAGCAATCTAAATAGTGCGGAAAGGAGAAGATGAAATATCACCATATTTTAGAGATGACAGTTTTGTCAAAGACTGCTTTTCACTCTTAAAAAAAATTGAGCAAATCAAGTCGATCTAAAATATCTGCATTCATTGAAGATGCAATATCCTTTTAGTTCCTTTTTTTTTTCCCCTTCCCTCCTCTCTCTTTATAAACATATGGTAGAACAATGACTTATTAGACCTTAAACACTCTGTAAGTAGCATAATTCTTCTGGTTTAATTGTCATTTTTAGACAGTTTTGAATCATAACAGGCTTTTATGAAACATAGTTACATAGAGATAATCTATGTAAAATATGGTAAAATGAAACTGAAATGAAGTCCTATAGTCCTCAGACTTATATTTTGTAAATAACTTCAGATCAGATCTGGTTTTCTAAACACTCAGTTTTATGGGTTCCTGCTGCACTTTTGTGGATCACAACTCAGAAAGTTGACCTGGCCTGCTTGTTTTAATTGTTTTGTGTATTAGCAAGCATCTACAAAGATAGGTTTTATAAATACAGTCTTTAGAATAGGAGAGGAGAAAATTTTTATTGCGCATGGCTCTCCACTTGAGCAGATATAAACGCTTATGATGAAATTCTTGTTCATCCTAGTAGTAGTGCGGATAATGTCCAGTGTATGTTTCTCTTCTGCTACTTTTAAATGTGGCACAAGATCTGCTGCAAGTGTACATTCCCTTCCCATTTAACTCAAAGAAATAATTTGCAGAAAGACTTTACAGAGGTTTAAAGTTCTGTTGAAAGTGGAACCCACTATACATAAAATAAAAGTCCTGTGTGCCAACCACAGTCTGTGCAGATACTGACAAGGAGATACCAGAATGCATGTGTTGCTGTTTTCTTCATGTTCTGCAATGAATTGGTCTTATTTGGAAGTCTGCTCCAACACAGCTTAGCTATAGTATTATACTAAAACCTATCAAGATATTTTCCTTCTTTTTAGTCTTTGCAATATCGCAAAATGAATTTGCATTATTTTAAATGTAGCAGAATACAAACAAGATATCTGTGCCTTGGATTTCTCAAGTTCCTGCCTGATACACAGAAGGGAATTAAGTATTTTTCATCCTTTAAAGCAGAGAGTGTTTATGGACCTACATCATATATTTGTTTCTAAGAAAGCCAGAAGTTAGAGTAAAGCATTAATGTTTTTTCCCTCAGATATGTTACATGAAGTCTTTAAGAAAACGTCTTTAAAGGTCTCTCAATTTCTCTTGAAGAAGCTAAGCCATTTAGAAATTTCTCAAAAAAATTCTATGTTTGTGGGCATCTAGAAGACTCAAGTTATGAGAAATAACTACTGAAAAGATATCAGAAAAAGGTTATGCAAATTTTAAGATGAAATAATTTCAGGGGTCTTGCTATTGGAAGAAAGAGAGGCTTTTCGCTTGTAAAATGCTCTGCAATGATGTAGAAAACCAATTAAAATACACATGAAATATACACTAATTTTTAATTTCTGACACATCCTTCCATTTGAAATAGAAATCCCCACAAATAAATATCTAGAACTGTAACCTATCAGTCTTGGCTGGTGTACTCTGCTTGTCAGCCAGGCTAGGAACAGTTTCCTTGGTGTATATGTGTCTCCTGAAACTTAATTGGAAAAATATCTTCTGTTGATCATACCCCCTCCAAGATATGGAACAGCTATTTTAACGTCTTACTTCTCAGTACTACAGCTGGCAATATTCTGAGAAGGGACAGCCATGTAAAACTAAACGGGACTATCCTTCTGCAACTTACCTGGTCAAAGAAAAGCCTTTTTCCTCTGCATGTTAGATGTAATTTAGTGCAAAAGAAGTGGAGACACACTTAAGACTGATTTTGGGACCTACAATAAAAATTTTGCTACTTCACTGGAAGATGGTTCTTTATTTTTGGTCAAATATGAGAACAAACCCAACCCTAAATGCTGAACTAAACCAATTTATAGTGTTAATTTAGTACTCTCTTGTGCAAATTCTGTACATATATTTACCATGAGGAATTTATGAGCAAAAGGATTAGTAGTTACCTAAAATCTGTAAGTATGTAAACTATGTTTGAATCACCAATGAATTACCTCTAATGAGGTAATTCAACTGATCTTACAAATATTTGAATGGAACATTTGTTATTTTCCACTGTTGAGATATTACATGTGAACTCTTAACATGACAGCCTAATTTTGAATTGTGACATTATTTCACATATATAACCATTGTCAAATCTAGCTTAATTTTGGTCATTTTAGGCTTAATTTAAGAGCATGTTTAAGAAATTAAAGGTTACATCATTAACTATTTTTTTTTCCTTCATTCTACATCATATATTAAAGATAGAAATAACTTTCTATGTTTCCATTAACAAGAAGTGAATAGAGAAGCAAAAACAATTATTTGCATAGTGTGAAAAAACCTTATGATAATTAGACAGACTTTAGCTAAACCAATCTACCGTAGTGTACTCATAAGGCACACAATAAAATAAGCTCTTGTTTGTTAGGAAACACTATACACCTTGATAAAGGATTTCAAATGTTGCAAGTGGTTTAGAAGCATGGAATTTATGTTTCCTCTGAAAGGAAAGGCACAGATACAAAAAAACCCTTCTTCCTTTGAACTTAATTTTAAGAAAGTGAACAGTTGACATTACAGACAGGTTTATAACATTGTTACAACAATTTCGTGTTTTGCATACATATAACATAACATCTAAGAATAGCTCTATTCTTTATAAACTTAGTTTATCCTTATGATGCTTCCATAATATAAGTGATTATTTAGATGAATGTACAAACTAACCGAGAATTTGTACTTTTAAAATCTTTTTGATGGTAACTTGGAGGTACACTTGAGAGGGATTCTGGAAGCCTAATTTTATGTTTTGTTTACTGAACAACCCTCTCCTTTAATGTCACTTTTTGAATCTGCATTTTACATCCATGTTTTCTGTGATCTGATCAAACACTAGGTTCAACTTATGCCTATGGTGGCATTTATTTCCAAATGGCTGGTACGCTGGTAAAAGAGCTTTCTTTCATCTTACAACATTTTCTTCATAATGTTTTGGTTTTTTGGGTTTTTTTAATGAAGCATACTTACCAGGAGAGGTGTTGCTGTGATGAGTGAGTTTTCTAGGTGAGAGTGATATCTACTTGTACTATGGAATTTGATATAAAGGCTGTTAAGTTTGTAATTTCCTGCCTAAGGATCCTGTATAGAACAGTTAAAACAACTTCCCTACATCTTTTACTCTCCTTGCTTTCCATAACTTTTTTAGTTTTGGCTGCTGTGGAAGACTCTACCTTAGGAGTCCTACTGTGCCTTTGGGATAATCTCCTTTGCTGCCTGATGGATAGAGTTTTATTGGCCCAAGAAAGAGCAGCAGGTCTCTGCTTGACACATGTACTAGTGCATTTTGACTAGAGAGGAGACTAAATGCCTCTCTCAATCAAGGGCAAGCAGGGGGCTGAGGATTGGTGGTGGGGCAAGAGAAGCCCCTGAAGTCTGCTGTACCCTAGGCAGAGTAGGACTGTCTGTGTTGAACAGGAATTACTGCCCTGGTGTCTCCAAAGGCCCAAAGTATACAGCTTTTCTGTAAAGTCTGTTGTGCCCATGAGAGGAAAAGTAGGACTTTCCTTATTATATTTTTAAAATAAATATATCAGCTGGCTGGCTATTTATTGTTTATTATATTTCCTTATTATATGTTTAAAATAAATATATCAGCTGGCTATTTCTACCCCAGCACAGTGATCTGTTTTAAATATAGATATGAAGTCTTTAATTCCTTAAGTAATTCTTCTGTCTCTCATGAACATTTCACTAAAAGTCCTTTCTGGCCTTGTATGTGCAAATGGAAACTGTAGTAAGCAACAAATTCGACAGCTATCATTCTGTGTAGATCATATATTAGACAATGATTTAAAAGTGTCCTTTAAAACAACCAAATATTAATGCCTTTAAAAAATAAAATTACACTACAAAAACTATATTTGTCTTTTACCTCAGCTTTTTTCTACATTACACACAGAAGTCTTGCCATTCTTAATTTTCTTTCTGTCTTGGTGAGTACAGTATGATGTCTAGAGAAATTATAAATAAATATAATACTATGATTGAAGTGACAAAGGATCATTAACAGAGAACACAGATATTTTGCCTCTAGGCAGATTAATTCTAGGACTTGGAATAGTATGTCCTCTGTTCAATCAATACAGTTTATTCTCTTAACATTGGCCTTCAGTAGCAGGGGTAGACAATGATTTTACATACATTGACAGATAGGAGGAAAGTGGGGATTTTGATACAGAAATATTATTCATATATTTCTGTGAAGTAAAATATCTCAAATTTCTTCTCACAGTCTCAGCTGCACAGGTGTCTATCCCATGCAGATGAATGAGAGAATTTTTACTTTTTTAATGGAATAAATAACAAGATCAGGAAATTTCAATGAGTGAGAAAAGGAGGGAGAGGGGAAGTCAGATAATCAGAGAGATGTACATTGTAGGGGTGTGGTCATCATCAGGATAAAGTGCTGACAAATATCAACTGAGGTAGATATTAAAGGGATGATTAAAAGAAAACTTTATTAAGGCTTAAGAGCGAGGGAGAGAATTAGGACAATCATTACAGTTGGAAGTGAAAGGTTATGTAGATGTGATAGAGATGTATATGGGGGGCAAAAGCTAGAAGCATCTGAGACAAAAGCAAAACCAGAGTCTGATGTATGTAAATCAAGCAGGACCAGATAGGTGTCACCACAGAATTCTAAGTGATATAGAGCAAAGGATGCCACATCTTCTTTTAAATAAATCTGTTAAGGAAAAAAAAGATACTGTTTTGCTGGAGAATAGCAAATACAGTATTTATATTTAAGTAGTTGAGAAGATGGAAAAGAAGGGATAAAGGTCTAAAAGTGTGACCTCATCTTTTATCAAACAGTAGAGCAGAGTTTATATGAAAAAAAATTAAGTTACTGACATAAAGAGCGAGGGAAGATAGCATGAAAATTGAAAATGCCTTTACTGAAAAGAGTTCATACAAACCAATCTGATAACTTTCTTTGAAAAGATAACCAATTTTCTAGACAAAGAAAATTTAGTAATCGCTCTCCTTGGACTTCAGCAATCAGTTGATACTGTGTCACCTGGGAAATTATTTGTGCATCTGAGGAAGATGGGTACTACTAAAGGAATAAAAAAGTATGTAAGAAATTCACTTAAATGAGATGACAATTGGTTTTCTTGCAAAGGTAAGCATTATAAGAAGTTACTTTATTCAAGAATCTTCAGTCTTAAGAGCATTTTTGCTTTATATTTTAAAGAAAAATTAGTGCAAATGTAACAAGGAGAAGATTATGGAACAAATATGATAAACATCATGAATTTGTATGAGAATTAGATCATATCAGATGAAGGAATAGAAAAAATTCTAGACTTTAGGAGTTAAAACAAAGCAAGAACAAGTTTTAAATCCAGTTAGGAAATAATGATATGGGAGCAGTAGAAAAAGAGAAGAATTTAATAAATTAGGTAAGAGTTATTAGGAGCACCAGTGACAGAAGCAAATTTATTTTTTTCAGTATACGGCTACATCAATTTGGGTGCTGCTGTAAGAGAAACAGACAGTCAGGTCATGTGAGAAGACTTTCATGAGACTTCCTCTGAAAAATACAATTTTCAGGAAGAAGTAAGCTTGCTTTAAAACATTCAGAAAAAGCTGTTTAATAACCATGGAATATAGACTTAGCTGTGGAAGAGAAGACTAAAAGGGCTTTGCTTATTCAGACCTAAGGCTCCGAGAGACATGCTGTGGCAAGCTAAAATTGGATGGCAAAAGTTGTTACTATCCTGAAGGCACAAATACTTGAAGCTCCTTTGAACCACTTTGTGAACCACTGCTTTGTATATTAGGGTAAACCAAAGCTGGAATTCTTTTACACTAATACACCCAGCTGAAGACTGCAATAGTACATGAGTTCTTTCATAGGCATGTCATATAACCCTGCCCTGAAGGCTTTAGTGCCCATCAGAAGGGTGGAGCAGATGGTAACTATTCCTGCCCTCTGGTTTTAAGCCACTGCTACTTTTACCTCAAAGCCTTAAGAAAGGAAGTGGGGAGAGGAGACGTGATTGCTCTTCACAAACATATTGGGAATAAATATCAGCAAAACTTATTAAAGAACAATATTGTCATAACAAAAAATATGTTTAGTCTAGAAAGTGAAGAAAAAAAAAGATTTCAGCTCTCTGAGATTGAGGTAACATAAAAATATCTTGATAGTTTTGAAATGGAACTTCAGCCATTTTGAATAATAGAATTACACAGATATTTTCCTTCCAGTAAGTTTGAGTATTCCTAAGAAAAGGGAAAAAGAAAACAACAACAAAACGTGGGCCATGACTTTAAGGCCTTAGTTCCATAATGATGGATTAAACTGTTAGTAGCATTATCTACACAAAGATCAAACTATGTTCTGTAAGCTGTTTAAGGAGCAGCACAAACTTCTCAGTGTGAGGTTTGCAGTAACAGAAGTATCTAAGGATATTGGTACTTGCACCTCTGTTTTTCCATGACCTTTTTTTCTTCATGGGGCAGTATTGTTCAGTTTTTAAGGAGGTCCAGAATTTCTGTGGATTGATTATAACACATAACTTAAATGGGTATCATTCTTATCATTACAGTTCTT
Organism: Polioptila caerulea; assembly: GCA_013397295.1. NCBI lineage: Eukaryota > Metazoa > Chordata > Aves > Passeriformes > Certhiidae > Polioptila > Polioptila caerulea. The sequence goes on along the minus strand of VYXF01006526.1, from coordinate 726,976 downwards.
AATGCAGTGCATCCATAAGGAAGATGACTGAATGTTGATAAATGATAAGTTGAATGCAAACCATATGGAAATTTGCTTAACTGACAATTTTTAGGTATAGCAAGTTATATTTATGAATATGATCTACCTGACATAAGTCAATGCATATGTACTAAGATGGAATCATGATATCTTTACAGTGGATTGTAAGGAAGACAGTTCTATGCTTCAGAAATGACAAGGCATTCCAGTAAATAGTATTAAATAGGCAATTTTTAAAATATTGCACTGCTTCTGTGAGAGTGAATTCTAGAGTTAAATGGGATATGTTTTATTTTGATTTTCATTCCTACTTACTACTAATAGGAGTTATATGCTTATCATTAATTTACAATATTTTGGGTTTGTTTAGAAAGATCTGATTCCTAAACATTTAAGTGGATGTGATTTGAAAAAAAAAAATCTAAATAATAAATTCTTTATTTTGTAGGGATGAATTAACTACTTTCAGGTCAATGGCATGTTCACAGTTCTTTCATCTGTAACCATTGCCTTTATGAGCCAGTAGTCTTCTAGTGTTTTAACATCAAGAGTGGTCGATATGTCACCATATTATTGAAAAGTGTGACTATGAAAATAACATAAATGGTGGGATTTGACAGATTCCTAAATGTTCAGAAGTCATTTATAAGCATAGTGTGAGAAGAAAATCAATAAGCCAGGAAGTTTGTAAAGATAACAGATAATAGATGTTTATTTTATCAATTTCATGCTTGTAAGGAGGGGTTAAGAGGAAAATTTGGGCTTTTTGGTTTTTTGTTATGTTTTTATTTTGGTAATAACTAAAAATATTAGTTTTGATGAATTTGATATACATAACATGCAGGATGCAGAAGTAGCTGCATTAAAAAAATATAACTAATTTAAATGAGGTTAGATGAGAATAAAATCATGTTAAAATCATGTTAAACCGTGTACTGATTCTAGGTGTGTTGCCCTTTAAAACTGTTTTCTTTAACTTGTCTTTTAAAAAAAAAATATTTTCAGGATTATTAAATTTTTATGTTAGTTTAGACCACATCTATTACATAAATTTAAAATCCAAATCTATGCATCCCTTTGTGATCATGTGTAGAAGCTCTCATTAATTTCTTATTCAGAAAAAACTGTTCATGAGTTCCATTTTACCTGTTTTTTGCCCTATATGTGGTCTTTAAATGTGTATACAAATGGCACAAAATAAAGATAGTGAATATATTATTGATTAATTTTCTTTTGTTTATTTAAGAATACATGAATTAGCTTTCCTTACGCAACATGCACATTCTAAGGAAACGTATTCAATACACTTTCTGTAGTTCCCCATATCCTATTTTTATTTCTGCCACAAATTGAAAATGAAGTTACATGTGCATAAGAAATTTAAAAATAGGCTAGAATTATCTTGTGAAATGTAACAGGAAATCTACGGAGATATATTTTTATCTGGCATTTTCTGTAGTGGGCAAAAATCATCATGTTGTGCCTTTCAGTTCCGTTTAAGAATGTTGCAGAAACTTGTAATCTGTCACATTTTTAGTCATGTGCACATGTCAATCAAATGAATATATAATATATATTGCAATCATAACATATTTACAGACAGAGATATGGTTCTAAGAATAAAGTGAAATGAGTGACAACTCCCCCCCCAATAAAACTGTACTTGCAGAAGTTAACAAGTCTGAGTTTTCAGCAATATGTTGTGGATGGGATCACTATGTTCTGTTAAAGTGTAACTTCTCATTTATTTAATGAAAAATAATTATAATTAATTGCAAATATATATGACCAATACTAAAAGGCCGCTTCCCAATTGCAGTGAATATGTAAGTTAAGGAAAAAAAGAGAAACAGAAATAAAGACCTATGAAAGAATTTGGAGTTGTTTATAATAACTTTTATGTATTGCAGCATTGAAATTCTGGAAGCAATTTTGCATTGAAATATTCAGGCAAAAGAATTTTAACCTATCAAGAAATTATGTGAAATTATGCTCATGATAAACAAGTGTACTCAGTATATAATAAGAAGCATCCAGACCTATATTTTAGTATTATAGACTGGATTAGTGGAGAGCTGCAAACGTTGCTTGTGACAACTGAAGTAGTGACTCTCAATTCTTCATTTAATTCTCATGTATTTTTGTGCAAGGAAATGGAAGGAGGAACAAGACAGTAATATCAATTTCATGGAAGTTAGCAAGATTCTTCAGCTGCCATAGAAAAAAAGGGGGAAACAGGACATAATTAAACAGAAATTTAGGGAGAAAAGATAATTTTCTAATTATTTTCTGCCAATTATTATGGATGGATGCATCTACTTATGACACAGAGCATGGGAATGTGACTTGGGTGTGAATTTGTCTTCAGTCTATGCTTGAAGTCCTTCTGTACATATTTCTGAGCACCACTGAGCATTTTGAAGCATTGATTTGTTCCAGCATTGTCTTTTAGATTGTCCTGTAGTGTGTAGCACTTTGAGTGCAGGTGCAAGGCCTTCCATCAGTTTGGTCTCTATGCCTGCACAGTGTGTGCCAAAGATTGGCAGGAGATGCAGACTTGGTTGCTCATTAGGATGTAATGTAAAGAGGCACAACATATTGCACAGCCATCCTTCCCTTTGTATGCTGCATCAGGTGTACTGCAGGTAATATAGACACTCACACACTGAGACTTCCATGATTGCTTGAGATTTACTGATATAATATGCTACATTTGTGATAAGAAAGATTCAACGTTTGGTCTAGTATGTGCCAGGTAGTTTGTTTTGCTTATTTTAGCTTTTCTCTCACAATTTATGATTTGATTTGTTAACTGGAAAAAAATAGTATCAGTATCTGTCATACAAGAAAGTTCTAATTATAGGAGGTATATGTTACATCTATGAACTTTTTTTACCTCAGAAATATCTTATGAATTCACCGAGTCCTCACAACTGTGTTTATATTTTGGAGAAAGATATAATACCATAATACATGTTAACAGATCCCTGTTGATTGCATACTGGACAAGCCTATTATTCCCGTGAATGTACTCTCTTTCAAGTTAACAAAACTTAATTTTTATATGAACTTGGATAACTGTTAAGTTAGGAATTTTGAGGTACTCAATGAATTAAATGAAATATACAGATAGATCGATAAAAATAGGTAGGTATGTAGGTAGGTAGGTAGGTAGGTAGATAAATATATTATCTGTATTTTTATCAAATGATTTGGCCTATTTAGTGTTTTTGCTGTTTTGTTAAGTCAGTGTAAATTTACAAAGAGATTTGTGTATAATTTGGTTGGTGATGATGAAAAATTTTACTGAGGTGTAAATATATTTCTTCTGCAACCAAAACAGAATGTTTTGCTAGCTTGTCCCAGATGGCTTCCTGTGAGAAGATCATATTTAGATTGAGGAGCAGACGTTATTATTTGAGGACATTTGGGAGTCTTTTATGGATTATGTTCATAGAGTAAAAGATGTTTTATAGAGATGCTTGACATTACTATCCTACTTTTGTGTAATTTGGTTTTAAATTTACATATGTGTAGCAGATTAGAAGAAATGATTCATTAAAATAAGGATGCAGTAGTCAGCAATTAATAATTCAACAGTACTGGAAGAGCTGAAACGACTGATGAAGGCCAACAAAGCATGTTATGCAACCAACAATAATGGGTTAATATTATTTTGCGTGGATGACCCAATTCCGAGTGATATTTTAAGTGCTGTTTCTGAAGAATATATTGGACAGAAACCTTCATTGTTTATCACTAGACGTGCATGTCTCTTTAGTATCTCATTTCCTTCAAAAGCGTATTGATCAAAGCGATTTAAAGGATAAAGGTTTTTCCCTAGTTCTCCATTTTCTTTATGTCCACCTTAGAGTCAGATAGTTGATATCTGGTATTTTGAAGAATGCAGACATTCATAGAATTGTCATTGTAAACTATATGTTGCCCTTCACATCTGGTTTGCTCACTCCATTTTATCTGGTGGTTGGGTGAGAGAGACGAAGGGAAAGAGGTTCCTGAAATGTTGCCTGTTTGTTTTCTTGTAAAATTCTTATTTTTTGCTTCTTTCAACTTTCTGTACTGCATTATTTTTCCCATTAATTAATGGAGAAGAGATACCCGAGACATCGATATTATTTTTTATTCTGTCTGTGGTAACTGAGTAAGAAAGGGAAGAATTTATAAATTACTCTAATTTGTCTATAATTTAAAACCAGCCTGTTTCTGGGCATAGGTCATTAATTCCTTCTTTTTCTTAAGAAGTATGAAACAGTATGTTTCTGTACATGTCTGTATGAAACAGTTCTAACTGTCTTTGCTGTCAAAATTGTTATTCTATGGAAAATATTTGGACCTAAGGCAGAGAAGAGAAATTTTTTACTCACTAGTAAAACCCATGGTAGAGGATTAAGTTAGTCAAACCCTACTCACATCCCGATAAGCAGACATGTATTTCTGTATTTTTTATAGGTGGATACAGTGCAGACTACGCAGCACCCTGGCCACATTGAGGAATCATGTAAAATGAATGTATATGCTCGTAAGTGAATTATTTATGAAATGACACTCCAACTCTAAGGGATGTTGGATCACAAAATCCATGAACTCTCTTTACTCTTATGCTGAGACATTGATTCCCAGGGGGCAGGGTTACTGCAGAACTAAGTGGACCTTTAAAGCAAAGCTATTAGAAAAAACAAAACAAAAGTTGATTAATGATTATAAAAAAAACCACTGAAAACAAAAGATTCAAATTACATTTTGGATGCATTTGGAGAGATATTAAATGGAGTCAAGAATCCAAAACAGGAAAACAAATGGTACATAAGAAAGGTTTGGTAAGCAGAAACTGATCGTAACGGGAGGAAGAGGATCAAATAGCATCTAATTCAGGAGTATGAATAGGATGAAAACACTCACCATTTTCTTCTTTGTTCCAGCTTTGAAAGGACTTAAATTTGATCAGATGATTTGTTGAATTAGTAACTGGGAGATGAGTGTGAACAAGGTTGAATTTTCAGTGTTTGAATTAGTCAAGTATTTGTAGTTTGCTGAAAAAAGCAAAAAAACCAGCCCTGATGATATGCTAGATAAACAAAGAAAAACATATACCTCAGGACTGAAATTCTGGAAATCCAGAATGAGTCTTAGTATTTGAAAATGTTTGTCCTGCTCAGGGACATGAGAGAGAGTGTGGAAGAGGATTCAAGTCGAGCAGCATTGGGTCCTTCAGATTTTGCTGAGAGAAATGGCTCTACATGGAAATTGAAGTAGATTCAAAGAAGAAACCAAACATGCTAGATGGCTGTCAGCAAAAAGGGAAATCAACAGCCACTCACATGGTACACATACAGTTTGGTTGCTAAAGACAACTGAATTCATTTGGCTACAGCACCCAAGACTAGAACAATTGTATCAAGGATTGTACAACTGACAGTATCAAAACCACATATAGAGAAAACCTCTGGCTCTGAAGTCACTACTAAGCTGTATACATCGCATAAAAACAAAGACCATAGTGCCAAATCCAATTTTATATATATATATATATACACAACAATTTTTATATTTGTTTTATGTATCCATTTGGATATTACTCTACATATCAGCTTATGATTTAGAGAAAGGCTGAATATTCCTCCTAAATAATTTATTTAGTAATATCCTTCATCATAAGAAGGAAAAAAAGAGGATATTTGAATAATAATTTTCCAACAAGGTCTTTTTCTTAGGAATAAAGCATAACTTCAATCCATTGAAGTTTGCAATGTAAATCTGGTATAACTGTGTGAGAAAACTACATTATATTTGTAACAAGACTGTATATTGTGACTTGACTTCATAGTATGGCTTTTCAACTCTGTGAAAAGAAATGCTGAAAAATACTTTTTCTGTCCTGATTGTTATGCGTTTATGTCTGAATTAGCTCATCCTTTGCGCTTATCCCTTCAAAACTGTTCGTCTGCCACTTTTTCCCATTTGGAGTAATTAATTCTGAGTGGAGGAATTTATGATACAGTAGGGGCTTTGACCTCTTTATTGTACTGAGATATATTATCAAACTTCAAAGGCAGTAGGCTGCTACCATATTGATTTTGTTTTCTGTGAACAAAATCAATGATCAAAATTAAAATAAAAAGATCAATTCTTTCATTTTTAAATTGATTCAGGTTTTCTGTGTGTACATTGTTTATTTAAACCTGATTGCTAGTCTGGAACTTTAGTAATCCTGCATAAAAAATTTAATAAAATACACAAAGAAAGAAAATTGCAGTTAAGACATACAGGAATGAGAAAGAAAAAATGCAAAAGAGATCAAGAAAAGCACAGTTTTCTATTGGAATGCATTGTTTAGGAATAACAGAAAACTATAAAGTACCAACAGCTTTGTCAAAAAATCAGCACACAGGTTGTTTCTTTGGCATTTTCCATCCCTTCTCTTTAGTTCAATTGATACTTAGAAATGGTATATGAAATACCTGCAGTCCATGGACCATATTTTTTGAGTTCAGAGCATTTGCAAATCTTACCAAAAGATAAGGAAAAAAAAGGAAAAAAACTACCAAAATATTTAAAATGTAACATTTTGCAGAAATAAACACACTAAATATGAAAATATATTTGTGAAATTTTCAGCTTTCTTCTGCGTACAAACATTATCTTAGAAAATAATTTTAACCTGGAACATGTAAAGGCATTCTTAAGTACCTCTGATCAGTTTCTTATCTCAAATATAGAAATATTATTTCAATAAAATTATTCTTCAACTGGAAATGAAATCAAAATTGTGTCTTCTGTGGTCATTGCAATTCCATTCTTCTGTATTTAATTTTCTGGTCAGAATCAATTGCGGAGTAAGAACCATTAAAAAAAAAAGTGCAACTACGGTAATTTTCAGATTTCAGAGAGTTTAGCAGTCAAGCAGTTTGTATGGAATAAAAGCACTTTTATATTGCCTCCTGCTACAATACCAGTGGGGAAAGGGCAGCAAAACAGTGGGAGACCAAATGAAGAGCTTTTTCTTCTGTTACATCAACTTGCAAGATACTGGGAGCTTCAGAATTGCAAGTGGTAATATAGCTTTTATGAACTATTTCTTTCCTCTTTGCCTCCTACGGCTGCTTCATTGTTGGGTAGTGTCTTTTTTATGTCAGAATGAGGGAGTGAAAGATATTTGTAACAAGTGACATTCTACTTTCTGTTTGCAGTTCTCCTGCTTGGATAAGAGAAAAAACACATCCAATTCTCATTTTCCTCTCTTTTAGGAAGAGGTTAATTTAGACCTTTTAAAGCCAAATCTGAACTGTCTAACTCATATGACCAGGCCGAATACATCTAGAGATTTCTTGTATAAGTAAAGACCACTCTATTCCAGTATCACTTTATTTTCAATTATTTTATACAAGAATACTAAAGAACAAGATATGTCAGTAGAAAACTACCAGGGAAGTTGTGATATGCAATTTTTTAAACTAGTTACAAAACAAATTAGATAAATTCTTAGTAGGAATATTATATGAAGTGGCAACCAGTGGGAAAGGGAGCTGTATGGCACAAGATCTCTTTTTCTCTTCTTAGTGGTTCTACTTCTGGGGAATGTGTACTGCCACAACTTGTAGAGGGACCCTTAATGATGTCAAATGCAATTTTACATATAAATAGAGAAGTAGATATTAGTAGTAGTACTTCACAGTAGTACACAGCTTGCTAAACTATCTGTCAAACCTAGACTAAAGGATCAAATTAAGTAAACTTGCACCACCCAGATCACACTTTAGTCTCAGGCTGAACAATAAGATTCAGTTCAAGTAAATTGTTTTTGCAAAGGCTCATAAACAATTTAAAACCTTCACCTGAGATTTCTGAAGCTTATAAAAAACCTCTATCTCTACCCCTGCAAACTTCATTTAGGCCCATAAGCACAGACTCCTGGATTCACCCACTCATTCTTTAAAAAGTCTGGACAATCCATGCTTTAACTTATTACTCATTTTACTCTTTGAGAGTAATTCAATAGACTGAATTTTGCTGAGCTAGTAAAAGATAGCTTTGTACTCTCAAATGCACTGACTATATTTAAATTTCCAATGTATACTTAATTATGCATTCTTACAAACTCAGTACTATCTCCCATTTCATTGGGGAAAAATTAAGCTATTGTGCTTGCAGACATTATATCTGACTTTTGACATTTCATTTAGGGAAAACTATAAATATATGAAATGCTGTTCCATCTTCTATGTTGTTCTCAATACTTTACCAGAATCTACATTAAGAAGAAAAATGATGAATGGACAAATGTTTTAAATCCTTCTTATCATCATGAACATGCCTACAGTTTCATTGTTTAGCATTAAGCTCTTTGTTTTTGTTGGAATGTGTTCCTGAAATACCAAGAAGCCACAATCTAATTCTATTCTCCATCATACCCCAGTAGATTACTATTTCAGCAGTGAGTTCTCCTTTGATCTGTAGTTCCTAGGAATGGCATCTATCACAGGAAACCAGTTTGTTGCCTTTTCTAAGGAATTTATATTGCTACAGAAGAAAAAAAAGAAAAGGTTTGTTATGACCCCTGGCAGTTACCACAGAGCCCTCAATATTCTTCAGTGGTGGAATTCAAGAAAGGCATTAATGTTTCTATATTTAGTTTAAAATTAATTTTCTTCCAAATCAGATTAGTTTGCACATTTAGACAGTCTTAGTCTAGCCCAGTAACACTATTTTGAATAGCCAGTGCCAACTAAGCCAATTAAAAAGAAAAAAAAAAATTGTTATATATATATAAATACTGTATTTATTTATATATTATTTATGATGAATATGACAGAGAAAAATGTTCTACAAGACTTTAATAAACCTGATTATGCTATATAGCCTATTTTATCAAGCTTATTTACCTGTTTATGTTACATTTTGCAGAGTTTTTATTCAGGAAAGCAGGATTTTCAATTGGCTTTTGACTCAAAATAACCTTTCTTTAAACTGTGAAACTGTGTGCAGACAATTGTTTCAGCATAAAAGGTATCACTTCTTGAATATTGTCTAGAGCAATTTTATTTTAGCAAATACAAGCAAAAGAGTAGTATATAAACTAATTAACCTCATAAGAAGTGTGGGCAGAGTTCAATATCATTAATATCCACCTGGTTTTCCTTTAACTCTTAAAAGAATGATCATTTTCTTCTATCTTGCCCTGTACTGTGAGAGTGGTGGAAGCATACTCTGGTGTGGTAAAGATACTCTCCAGATACCCTGGGGTGGTAAAGATAACTCTAGCCAGTCTCAGCTTTTAAGGGAGTTAGCATGTAGCCAGTTACAAAGACATATTTTTAACAAGTGAATTAAGATTATTGTAAAGTTTGGCATCTGACCTAGCTGCATAGTGCCACGATCAGTAGGAAGCAGGCATATGTGGGCACCCTTTCATACAGACTAAGTTGTTTTTCTAATATTTATGATGAAAACTTTCTGGTGTTTCTTTGAGAATCTGCAGAGAGACTTAATCTCAGAGGAATTTTGTGTGTTTAAACTCAAAATCTTTCTGCATCTAATGTCGGTTTACATGGGACACTTTTAAGTAGAAGTGTCTCATCATACTTTGTTTGTTTTGGTATGCATATAATGATAGAAGACAGTTTGTATGTTTGACTTTACTGACGTCACAAAATCATTTCTATGGAAGGGCAAAAAATCGGTCTGCCTGTTGAAGGGTTAGAAACCAGGAAATTCAGTCTGTTCCTAGATATGCCACTGGTGCCCACTTCTTTGGGGTTACACCTGTAAAAAGGGTAATTTTCATTGTCTCAGTGAGAGAAAATTCCTTGATCCATTTTGTTTTGTGAATTACTTACAAGGTGTAGTGATGAGATCCATAAAAATGTCTGTAAAGGATAGGATGATATCGTAGAAATGCTTCAATGTCTTCCATTTTACTGAAGATGGGAGAAGAATTTTTCACAGACAATCCTTTTTTTGCTTAACAGCTATGAACTGCCTCCTGACCAATGTGTTCAAAAGAGATTAATTTTCAACACTATGTATATGGGACAGTTACATATATATACATATATATATATATTTATATATATATATACTTCTGTTCAATTTTGTCAAAAAACAGTTTAGACTTAACCTGAAGTTAAGAAAAAAAGGCTGAAAAATGCTGAAAATGCTGAAATTAAGAAAAAAAAAGATACAGGTTACATTTCTTTGTGTTTAAAAAATTTAATATTATAGTTTATTATTGCATTAATATTTTATATTGGTTTTGAATACAGATAGCACATATGTTTTTATACAAGTATTTCATGATTGTGAAGTATGAATATATTGGCATGGTTGGTGGGTATAATCTTTCAACATATTGGAGAAAAGACATGGAAGTAACTAATTCAATAGTATTGTGAAACCATTGGTTATATACTCAGTGCTGGCAGTGACACAAGGATGCATGAGCTTTGTCCTGAGAAGCTTACATTATAAAGAGAAAACTAGACAAGCTGAGGGAGACTCAGTATTTTTCTTGTTGCTTTAGTCCTGCTTCCATCCCTCATTTTGAAATACTCCCTGTGGAGGGCATTAAAAAGTTGTGAATTAAAGCTCCAGGGAGCCTGAAAGAAGCAGCTATAGGCAGTGTTGTGGAATAAAAAGGGTAGGCTTCCTGATGCAATTAGTCAGGTGTTTCCTATGCATGATGAAGGGTTTATAGTGCAAAGAAGATGGTGAAGGAGAATGCAAATAGTACAGTTGCATTTGTCTGTAAAATTTATGTCATGTTGTGACACCATGTCATTCTCACCTTGTTTTTCAGATGCTAAAAAATTGTGTGAAGTCTGAGCATCTTGCAGTGATAAGGAGTTCATAATTACTGATTACCTGTTGAGTTCAGTTTTTGGTCTTTCAAGGAAGATCAGTTTGATTATTTCTATGAATCTGGCCATAGCTCTTGAGCAAAGCTTGTGTGTTTCTCATGTATATTGGATCATTCCTAAAGAACTTAAAGTGTACGCAGAGTGCTAAACCAAATAAAATCATTAGAAGCAGCCTCTAGTTTTCCTCTACTTTTCTTACACTGATAGTGTGGATTTCTGACAATATTTTTAAATAATGAAAAGGTAGAGACATAGGGACAATTCTAATAAGCTGTTTTAAAATTTTTAATCTCACATTTAAAAAAGTGAATTTATTTTTTAAATACAGCATTCGATTTTTAATACAACACAATTTCATTTTGTATTGTATTGTGGAGCACTTCCATTCAGCCTTCTGCACTTTGTTTTTAAACATTATCATTGAAAGTAGAACTGTCAGTGGGCAGCCCCAGAGAGATTTTATTTCACTTGAAAAGTTGTTTTGGATAGGATAACCTTTCAAAAATACCTAGTATTTTTATATATGTTTTTAGGGTGATTTTTATATTATTATTTTTTTTTTATTATTATTTTTGATTGAGTTTGTGGCATATTGTAATACATTTCAAGGTAAAAAGTGTTTTCAGAAAAATGGGATTTATAACCATGGGAGGTCAGACAGTAATGTCAGAATCTCTGTTTTACAGAATTCATTACTGTAAGTAATGGTAGAAGATGATACTTAACAAGTCTTGAAACAAGGCAGAAGATTTTTGAACTGCCATTTAGTCCATTAACTTTTTAGAATCCCCTTGATATTTTTTTTTGGATTTCTCCTTCTATATAAAACATCTGAACAACAGGACATATTTCTATCTTATTGCCTACTTCAGTAGAAGATGCATTTATACCATGAGCTGTGTTAATTTCAGATGAATAATCTGTTTACTACATAGAACTGGGAAGTGGGAATTGGGGATTTTGTTAATGACATTGACCTATTATCCTGGGACAAAAGAAGCCAACTTAGATCCCTGTGCCTTGACTGTCTGGTGTATTAAATACATGTAGAACAGCTTACATTACAGTACATGATAAGAATTGCTTAAGTAAATTCTATCCATGATGCATAAGTGTCAAAGGAAATTTGCTGATTTATACTCTAATATAAAATTTAGGGAAACTCTTCATCTGTACATGTGCAGTGCTTTTATACATTGAAGTTTAAAAATTAGAATCATGAGGTCTGGCATAATAAATTCAGCTTTGCCATTGTCAGAATAATAATTTTTTCTCCTATCAGTATGATGGGAATAAAAAGGCAGAGAATTGTTCTTAAAATGTAACCATTTTATTTTTTGCATTATTTATTGGAAATATACTAAAAAATTTCTTTTATAGTGCACCAGGTATGCTGGATTTCTGGTATTCTGGCCATGTTAAACTGAAGGAGTAGAGGCTTATAATGACTATTTTAGTTCATGTAGGAAACAGTGTTGAACTTTCAAAAATCTTTCTTATTACTTACTCACTCCAGAGATTAAGTCTTTGACGTTAAGTGTAATTACCAGACAGATGGACAGATGGTTATCCACATCTTGCAGTAACCAGTGTGAACTCAGCCAGGTGTCAGGTGGGAAAGTTCTGGACATCTGTATCATCTCTCTGGCTTGTTCATCTGTCTCTCAGGCCTGTACAGATGCATTAACTGCTTCCCTACATGCCATAACCAGGAAAGATAAGGCAAATGGAATTCTTGTCCCCAGACATGGATATCAATGGCTGGAACTTAACACTGGATTCATAACTCACTGTGTGCACTCCATGATTTTTGCACATCAACAGACTTTATGTTGTACGTAGCTAATACCTCAGTGTACATACCCAAACTTTCATACTACTTTGTAGTACTACATTTTAGGAAAGATTATAAATATGGAAATTCTCTACTTTTAGAAAAAGTAGAGAATAACATTACCCAGAGAAGTACTACTGTTTAAAAAAATGGAAGATCAAATTGTCACTAGATCTTCTGATACTTAGCTCTGCAATACATTGAAATTCTGCTGGAGAGATTTGTACTTTGTGTGGATGGAATGGCTGCCAATCATTATTCCCTCATCTATTATCTTATTCAAATTAATACTGGTAAGCTTGAAAAATCATAAGTAGCTTTAGTCACTCTGTAATCTGCTTTTAATAGGAATAGGAATGGAATACAGCCCATATGGTAGCCTGGATGATCTATCTTGAATTACTTCTGGGATAAGATCAAATACATACCTGAGTTTTGGTTACATACCCAATCTTAAATTATTTTCATTAAAAAATAAAATCTCCTTTAAATACACTTAGGCTGAGACCATCTGTTAATTTCATAAACCCTAGAGCTTCATCCTAAGTTTTTATGCTGAATAAACCTTTCCTACACTATCTTACTATGGAGGTCATAAGAGGAGGCAGTTGTGCGATGAGCTTGGAGTGCTGCATACTGGAGTGAAAGGATGAGCAGCACTTGACTTTTTAAAAAGACTTCTGACTCAAGAAAGTAAAAGGAAAATGTGAGTCAGTGACTTCAGGAGGATTTGAATCAGGTTTTAGTGTGGTAAACTGTCAAATTGTCTGATGTTATATATGACTAGGTGAGGATAAACATCATGCTGCTTCATAGTTAAGACTTTTCCAAATAATGGTATCAACTTAGAATAATAAAATCATTTGTACTTTTTCTAAGCAATGGGTTTCTATTAATTGAAAGAATAGGTGATTTCAGAGAGACAGAAAAAAAGTGATTTAAAAAAAATTCTAATATTAATCTAAACCTCTTGGGATTTCTTGTGTTTAAAATCATAGTCCTATGTTCCTGTTTCTGAATTAGTCATTAAGAAGAATATACAGCAATCATAATTTTGACTTCCCTTTATAATTATGGATCCGTATCTGTATTAACCTGTCAAGAGACTACTATAGCTGCTTAAAAAGAAGCCTTACTTCAGCAGGGAAAAAACAGTATATCATGTACTAAAGCTAACAGCAAGCATGCAAATCTTAAAATTATTTATCACCAGGGTGGTTTTGGGGCAGTTCTAAAACAGAGGATTCCAATCAAGCTGTGTGAAGTCTGCAGTGATACAAAGGAACATTATTCTGATTGTCAGCAGGTGCTATGGGCTCAAAGTTTGCTTATACATTTCAATGGCAATACAAAATGCCTTGAAAATATGGAATCTTAATACGTACAAAAGTTCCTCATATTCATTTTTTTTCCATGTAGACTCCAACCACTTTAAAATACAAGAAAAAATTACATTTCTTTAAATTGTTTTATTAAAGTCGATTGCTTTCCCAGAGATATTGCTACCTGTCACTGAGAGCTGTTGCTGGGACAATTGTTTATTGTGTTGTAACAATAGCATCACATTCCTTAGAGTAATTTGTGAGAATTGGATAACATAATGGACTTCCAGGATCTTTGTGAAACACCATTTTTTTTTGCTGATTTTGTATTAAATAAGTACCAGTCTGTGTTTGTGGGTTAATATATGCATACCATTTGGAATGTACTTAGTGACATTATGTAATTCACAGATGTTTTATTATTCATAATACAGTGCATTCATAGCTCTCTGTAGTCACTATTGTGCAAAAAATCTAATGAGGGAGAGTCTGTGTTTTGCTGGTCCTTAAGTCTTTTTAAATTCTCATTCACTCAATTCACAGACAGAGGGATGTGATACCCTTTCCTGCATTTTGACTCATGGAGTGGAAAGGATTAAAAATACGTATTTCTCATAATATGAGCATATTTATTACCAATTGTAAAAGTACAGGGTAGGACACACAAAATTCCAAGATCTTGTTTCCACTATATTTGGATTGCGCTGTAATTTTTCCCTTTGAGAGGAGGTGGTTAGTCTAAGTATTAGATAAGGATTTTATGCACACTTTTTATAGACATAAATGAAATCACATTATTACAGACAGAAATGAACCAAAGAAAAATGAGAAAGCTTCTCTGTTTCTGTTGTTGTCGTCTTAAATCATATTAGAAATGCTTTCTCCAAGTGGTCTAGCAATTCATTTTCCTTGATTTCATAATCTGATCAGCACCAGACCACTAGCTGATGAAAGACAAAGTTGTTGTTACTGATTGCGGTGGCATTAATCATTTTCTATTAATAAAAAAAACAACAAACCATAGTGTTTCAGTACACTAGTTCTACTGAAGAATTAATAAATAATAAAAATTAAAAGATCTTCAAAAATCCTTACTGGAATTTAGAATTTTAATTCAGAGTTTTGATACTCTTTCTTTTAAACCTCTTTCTTTATTTTCTTATGAGTTATCCTTTCTTTCTTTTTTTTTTTTTTCCCTCTGACTAATGCACTCTTCGTCACACATTTTTGGACCAGCTTTTTTCTTTGTCTGAACTTGATTGGACTTTTTGGACAGTATAACCCTAAATCTTTTAACTGTTTTTTTATAACACCATATTTATCATTATAGTATAATTTTAATTTTTACCATGAAATATAGTAATTCATTTGGTAAAAAAAATCTCGCTTTAACATTCAGTTCTTTAGATTTAGCTTGTGTGTTTTTTACATATAGTGTAAAGTTCTTGGGATAGGGTTTTTTTTTCCTTTTTTTCCTATTTCTCCATAGGGAATTATTCTTCCCTGGGAATGCTTTTGGTGAAAATTGAATCTCCCAGTGTTTAAGTTCCCTGGTGTGCAGGTCAGTCATCTCTGACTACCTGACTTTGTAGAAAAGAAAGATGTAGTCCTATGTAGTTTACTCTATCTCTGACTACTATCTTGCAGGAAAAACAAAGCAATTTGCAGTATTCCAGCTGTCTTTGTTGGACTAGTGATAGCCTTGCCTTTGCAGAGTCTGGGATCAGTATTAGGAAAGTAAATACATTGAATAAAAAATCTGACAGTTTTGTAGATGAGGTACTTTTCCACTTTAAGTGTTTTGAAACTATACTTTTGATTTATTTAATATTCAGCCATTCACTTTGAATATCTATTTATTTATATACCATTGCAGTAAATACCCATGTAAAGCCCTTTAGAGCAAAACATAAACTTCAGTCAAAATACTGATAAGGAGAGTGCTGACAAACCCAAGGAACACAAAGACTAATATAAAATCTGAGGCAGAGATGGGAAAGTTGAGCTTTTTGTCACATTTAAGAAGAGTTAGTGTAAGACGCCAGTAGGAAAGTGATTTTTTTTTTAATCACCATGAATTTTGTTAATGTGAAATATGCTTCTGAAAACATCCTTTGTTCTGTGCTACTATTCTGGCTTCCCATGACTGTGTTAGTGATTGGCAAACTTCAGTCTTCACTCTGGATGAAGTCGCAGTATTCCAACTTAGTTTTCAGAGCTGTGTCATCTTTGTAGTATTTTCTGATACAACTTTGATAATGGGATTGTTGGGTCCAAAGCCCCACTTTAAAGTCTTGTAGTGGTCTATGTTTACAATTTTTAAGGTGTTCCTGCCTGCTGAACAGAAGGGGCAGAAAACGTAAAGCATGCACTGTTCATTTTGATTCAACTTGCAAAATTTATGAAATGTCAAGTGAATGATGTTTTTGGCAAAATAGCTTGCATAAGGTCCCACAAATGGTGGAAAAGGCCTTTTTTGGAGCTCCAGCGGGTATCTCAGAACTCCTCCTGCAAGCAGGCAATGTAATTAATTCTAATTATGTGTTCTGCTTCAGTTTCTTTTGAATTTGTAAAGAATAATGGATTAAGATTTTAATGGTTTAATACCTAAGCTTGAGAAACAATGAAAATATTTGATTAATTCTTATTTTACACAAGAAAATATTTTTTAAAATCTTGTCTTTTTGGACGCTGGCATTTTCTAGCTGTTTAGTTCACTCCCCCTCATGTCAAAGTTGGAAACTGAATGGGCGTTGCTAATCTTACTCAGGCAGATTGATACCATCTTCACACTGTACAAGGGTACCAAGTAAATTTCCAGTCATGAAGATCATATTATCATATACAGGAGTAACACAGGAGTTAGATTCTGTCTCTGGTTCTTTGTCGACATGATAGCAGTTTCCAGATTTAGGTCTGATGAATATAAATGGACAAGAATATATATTCTACACAATGTGTAAAGCAAAATTCCCAGAGCAAACTAACTGCTGTTTGGTTTTATGTGGAGGAAAATATAAAAAGCAGCAGTTAGCTTCTGCCTGTGTTGATCCCTCTAGAGTTTATTCTTCATTCACTAAGATCATCTATTGGAGGCTGTTCTGATTTTTGTTTTCATATATGTAGAGAACACTGCAAGGAAGGAATACAAAGGATAATGCCAAAGGAAGATAGGTGGAAAAATACAAATAATGAACAAATCTCAACAGAGTTCTTTAAAAGGAATAATTTTTTTCTTTTGTAACTAGGATCCAGTTACAGAATCAGAGAACCACAGAATAATTAGAGTTGTGAGTGACTTCTGGAGATCACAGGGTCGCTTAGCAGGTTATACAGGAACTCATCCAGGTGGATTTTGAATGTCTCCAGAGAGGCAGACTCCACAACTTCCCTGAGAAGCTGTTCCACTGCTCTGTCCCCCTCAGTGTAAAGCAGGTCTTCCTTTTGTTGAGATGGAACTTCTTGTGTTTTATTTTATGACCACTGTTCCTTGTCCTTTCACTGGCACCACTGAAAAGAGCCTGGCACCATCCTCTTGGTATCCAATTTTAAAATATTTGTATGTATTGAGGAGATCCCCTCTCAGTCTTCTCTTTTCTAGACTAAATGAGCCCAGTTCCTCAGTCTATCCTCATAGGAGAAATGCCCCAGACCCCTCATCATCTTTGTGGCCTCTACTGTATCCTTGACAGTAACAGTTTGTCTTTCTTGGACTGTGAAAATCAGTATTGAGCCAAATACTTCAGATGTAGCCTGTATGGCAGAGTAGAGGGTGAGGATTACCACCCTAGTCCTTCTGGTCACACTCTTGCTGATGCACCCAATTGACCCTCCTGGCTGTAACAGCATTGCCAGGTCATGGTCAACTTGTTGTCCACCAAGACTCTCAGGTTCTTCTCTGCAGAGCTGCTCTTTAGTAGATGTCTCCTAACCTGTGCTGGCACTTGGAGTTATTCATCCCCAAGTTCAGGACTCAATGCTTGCTTCTGTTGAACTTCATTAGATTTCTCTCCACCCAACTCTCCAGCCATTCAAGGTCCAGCTGAACAGCAGCACAGCCTTCAGGTGTGCTTCAGCCTTCACTCCCCTCAATTTTGTATCATCAGCAAATTTGCTTAAGCTACACTCTCTTTAGTCCAGATTGCTGATAAACAAGTTGAATATGGCTGAACACAGAACTGATCCCGAGGGAAAAACACTGGTTATGGGTCCCCAGATGGCTCCTACTCCACTGATCATTACCCTCTGAGCTCTGCCATTCAGCCAATAATACCACTTAAAATGAAGATGCTGAAAGAAACTTACCTGTTTTGAAATAAATAATTATATCCTTCACATAAATTTTCTATTTACCTGCATGTTTGACAGGGGAAGCTGAAAAGATCCCCTTTGCCACAAAACCAATCACAGCACAATGAAGATTTAAAAATTAAGCACAAAATATTTTATTCATTTTTATATAACATAATTTTTAAGGTGTTAAATTAAAATTTTAAGACAATAAATGCCCTGAAGTGAGCACAAAGCTAGAGCTCCTTGACTGCTCCTCACTGTTGATGCTACACATTGCAGGAGGACAATTTTGTTGTACTCTCAATTAAGATGCTGGGAAGAAGCCCAGTACTTGAGTAGAACAAATAAGAAATTGCTCCATTTTGGTATATTACATTTATCCTTATATAGAAACAGAAACTTTAAGCAATTTATTTGTTTAGAGAGATTCTTGGGGAGATAAAATATTCTATAGATTTATGACTTGTCTAATGGTCTCTTTCCAATTACTTAGTGTCCTCATTTTTCTGAGGCTAGAAACACTATTCTCTTCCCAGTACTGCCAAGGCAGTCAATCTCTAATATGTTCATATTTTTAATCCTGAACTACTTCTTGTCCTTAATCCATATAGGGGCTTCATCCTCTTAACATGAGAAGTTTTCCTCTTTGAGGAGTTCCTGTCTCGATAGAGCAGTCGGGTCTATTTTGTAAGAACTAAGAACAGCTTGTTTTTGTTTCTCCCAGAGGGCTAGGACATTTCTAAATGTTCAGAGAACTACTAGGTATCTTGTATCCCAGAGCTGCTTCTTTAGGTTTTTGGTGGCTTTTCCCCCTTGCTTTCTCTTTTTCATGCAGATTGTCTGCTGAAGCTCTTCAGGATAGAACTGCAAAACTCAACCAAATTCTAAGAAAATCAAAAAGGTCATGGAATATATATTTGGTTAAATAAGAAAGCTATGCAGTGATCAATCAATGGACATGATTAAGCCCTGCTGATATTAATAATATGTTAATTAATATAGTATTATTAATAATATTTTTATTATTTTATTAAATTATTATTAATAATATTATAATTATAGTTTCTATGTTTGTCAGGCTAGTACATATAGTAGCAGAATGAAAGTTCAGGGTTTTATTGCTGTCTTTCACATCTTTTGGGAGATGAATTTCAGCCTGTAAATATAAACAGATACACAATGTGATGTATAAGGGTGAAGGAGATGAAGCCCCCTTAGTGTACACTTAGATATGAGTACAAGAAAACAGCAGAAAAGAACCAAGGAGCACTTGGTTTACATGAACTCATTGATGTACATACCTCAAATGCTTCATACTTAATTCTGCCAGTGTTTGCTATGTTTGTCTGTGATTTCTACCCACAAGAAAAAGATAAAGCAACTGTTTAATTGTTATGAATAATTTGCCTTTTTGTTTCAAGAGCACTGATATTTGTTCTTTAGGAAAAAAAAATAAAGGAAAAAATGCACTTTTAAAGAAATGGTAAGCAGAATACTTTCATAGTCCTTATGATGAAATATTCCCTATTTGTTGCTTATATGACAGCTCTGGCAACATTATAAATCTTTCTAACCTTCCTCTTCCAATTTAGCTATGCTCGTGAGGATATATGTTGAGGGCATCTTAAACATAAATAAAATAAAGATGCTAAGATATAAAACAAATATGACAACTAGCATTTTTAACCTGTGTGGATTTGAAAAGGATTTATACTGTAAATCAAAGGGTAATTTCTTTATGCCTCTCTGCTGTTTAAGAAATTCAACTATGTTTAAGAAATTCACCTATGTTTCTCATTGCCAAGATTGTTCTATTCTGTTCCTCAACTTTTATATTTTAGAAATGCATGGATAAGTTGGTTACTTAAGAAATTGAAAATATTGTCCATGTTGGCACACATAGGCTCTCCAAGTATTTGGCAACTAGATTTATGCGCTAGTGTAGCGATACAGAAGAGTCTGTCTCATCACTTTCATTATGAAGCATCAGGGAAAGCTGTGGAAATAGCACACAAGCTCCTGGCAGCCAGGAGTAGTCACCCTTTCTCTGCATTTAACTGCAGCCATGCTGCTGAGCCTGTAAGGATGCTTAAGTCATCCTTTATGACTTGATGCTGGACTTACAGAAATTAGACAGGTTTTTGGTTTTAGGAGGCAAAAAAGTCTAAACAGATACAGGGAAAAAGTGAAATAGAACTTGAAGTGAAGAAAGAAACTATTATCCACTCCCCATGATGAAGCAAAAGAAAGAAATAAATATACCAATAAATAAGTTAATAAAGGTGTGTTAAAAAAAAAAAAAAAAAGTATTTTTCTTATATTGTATTTAAATTATTTTTCAAAAGAAAAAAGTCACATTAATTGATAATGAAATGGGACAAGGACAGTCTGCTCTCACAGCACAGTATCTTTAACCCTTTCAGTTTTTTGTTTATTGTTTGCTGTTCAGGATTTGTTTACTTTGAATTTAAAAATTAAATTAATGAGTAGCAGTAAAAAAATTAGATGTTATTTTTGGTCAGAATAACAAAAGTGAAGTATGAAACAGCCTCCTATATGATGTTGCAAGCACAAACCAAGGAACAGAAAAAGACTTCAAAGGGTCTGGAACTTATGGAGCAAAGGAAGTAGTGTATTTGTTGATGCTTCTCCTTACCCCACAAAAACTCTTCTGTATATGTACCTCATAATTAGGGCTTCCTGTGCCTGCGGGGAGGGTACACAGCCAGGGAGCAGCCTTGATGCACAGCATGCTATCCTAGCAACCTGATAGATTTCCAGCAGAAATTTGTGTGGGAGTTAATGCTGATCTTTCAGAGTTAACCCATTTTTGGAGAGAAAAGTATGCACAGCTGTTATGGACTAGTCAGCATAGCTTGCCTCCTGAAATCTATAGGAAAAGAACTTAGTGTTTTCTTATTTGGATATGTACCTGGAATTTCCTGACTCATCTGCCAAATCCCTTTGTGAAGGGTAATGTGTCATCAGCTATATGGGATGATGCCCACTATCTGTGCTCTTGACGTCTCTTAAATTTGGCATTTATTTGTTACCAAAACATGATATGAGTTTTGAGTCTGTATTTTGCTCAGTTATACCAGACTTTTAAAAAATGAAATTATAATTTGATGCTGAACTCTGTCAGTCCTATCCAGAGCCCAGGACTAACAATATGAGAAAATATAAATGAATACACAAGTGAGTGAGAAAGGGATGAGGAGAAAAATTGTGTTTCACTGAGAACTCCATCATCAATAGATCTTTGGGACTAGAATATTTGTATCTCTTGTCCTTGCACTTCCTGAAGTCAGAGCTGGAAAAAACATTACTACTATAGAAGGAATAGGATATATGTATCTTGTGACTGTGTTATTCCCGCGCAGTATTTTAAGTGCATAGAGAAGAATATCCTTTTTGGGTGTGCAGAGAGTGGGAAATTGCCTAATGGTCAAGTGTGAAAGAGCAAGGCTGTGGAAGAGACAGATTTCTGAATCTCTGACAGGTTATTAGGGACTATTTGCAGCTTGTAAAATTGAATTTTGAACCATTCTGTGCACAATTTCTGCTGATTTCCATCACCAAAGGAAAACTTCACTGCATCACAGTCTACCCAGTCATCTGATATCCTCATTTCTCAGCAGAAAAAAAAGATCTTTGTGATAGGAAGTGTATTTTTGCATGAAGTCTCAATGACATTAAGCTGTAAAAATTGTGATTTTCGCTGCCAATTTTACTGTTAGGGTAATGAAGAGACTTTCACCTTTAATACTCAAATGCAAAGCTAAGACAGTCACATACAACAGGGAGCTAAGA
Source organism: Polioptila caerulea (assembly GCA_013397295.1). NCBI lineage: Eukaryota > Metazoa > Chordata > Aves > Passeriformes > Certhiidae > Polioptila > Polioptila caerulea. The sequence continues at coordinate 704,819 of VYXF01006526.1, read as the reverse complement.
TTCTAGTTTTATTAAAGCTTTACTTCAGTATGTTTATTAGAAGTAAGTTGAGAGCCTCTCATTAAAAGTTTCATCTTTCCTTTTACTAGCACGTAAATTTTTAAAATACTGTCTGTGCATTCTTATTAGGACTGCTGCATGGTTTCCTTGGATTTACTAATCTAAGTGAAAATTGTTGAAGAAAATTTGACCTTATATTCTCTGCTATTTTCACTGAGAAAGTTTGAAATCGGCTAACACATTAAGCTTTTTTGGCATTCCAAACCCTTTTTGTCTACTAATTGACTTCCTAATGTTAGTTAAAATGTCAGGGCAGAATAGTAAAACCTGAATAGGTTGAAGGGTGTGTAACTGGTGAACTGTGTACACCAGTGTGTAAGAAGTATTTTGTGCATCTTCCTCATGTCCTAGGGATACCCAGCTCTTTTCTTCACACAAGAATTTAGTGTCCACATAACTGATGTGTAAAGGACTGCTTATTTGGCCAAAACCAAAGTGAAGCAGAGGATGAAAAGTCCTTGTGATATACCAGTCTGCCACAATGTATTGTGCTTAGAGAAGTCAAAGGTGTTCTGTCTCTTATGCTGCACTGGAAAAGAGGTTGTTCTATATCACTTAAGCCAAGAATGCTGTAAGCAATACAGTAGAATTTCAGTTGTTTTATAGTATATTAACCACCATTTTATTTTACCCACATGGAAGTGTGGGATTGGTTTGAACTATTACAATCAGATTTATAGATAAATATATCTTTTTTTATTATCTAGTTCCTTATCAGTCCTTCTACCCACTTTGAAATTTTATATTGATACCCTTGAACACTACTATATATTTTATCATTTTCCACAATAAAATCAATAGCTTTACTGAAATCCCTGCTAGAATTGAAGGACCACTCACTGGAATAGCAAGAAGAAAGGCTTTGCAAGGTTTTCTGAAGATATCTGTTTGATTTACTGGATCCATTGTGGAGTATTATTTGTAGACCTTATAAAATATCTTATCATTTGGACTACACTACAAAGGAACCATGATATTAAGCTTTAATTTTGCACCTTAAATACTTAAAATTAGCATTCTAAATGATATTTTTATCTTCTAAATTTGAAACTTCCATGAATAGGTTTTAAATTAGTTTTATACTAGTGGAGGGAGGCCTTTTGTGTGATATTCATCAGTTGTTATTCTGGTTCAAAACATTAATGAATAAGAATACAATCATTATTATTTAGTAATGATCCACTATTACTATTTCATTCTTGCCCCTTGAAAACAACACATCAAAACAAAAGCTCTTCATCTCATACCAGGATGAGTTCACTGGGCAATTAAACATGGAAGACACAATCTTTGGCCTCTTCATCATGATTTCCTTTTTTTTTTTTCAAAATTAAGACAAGTATCTTAATAATATAAAGTTAAGTCTGCATGTTTCTGAACTGGACACCTATATGTTTTTTCACATTAGGCTTAAAGCCTTCAATGCTCATGTAATTAATATATGCAAAGAGAAAATTTTACTCTCTGGCAAAGAGGACCTAGCTGCCCTAAATCCCCTCTGGCTCAAAATTTATGCTGGTATTATATCAGAATATATATCATATATTGTGTGACACCAGACTGAATTTTCCTCATATATTCTGTCATTACATCCAAATTTTCACCAGAGTTGTTAATTTCTCATATATACCCTTAGGAAAGACTGCTTTACCTCTCTCCCAGTTCCTTAGGAAAGACTGCTTTACCTCTTTCCCAGTTCATTCTATCTCAAGAAATTGATTTCTGAGTTCAAACTTTGACAAAAGCTTTCTGTATTTCACAAATACTGGTAATAACCACTAAAATTCATTAATTACCACTGTGGAAATGGCAGCTGGATACTCATGCTTTTTCACTGATTCTCCTTCAAATTCCAAATATTTTAAAAGCTTTTCAAACATTCATCTATCTTCATTTGCTTTGCTTCTCATCCAGTTCCTCCACCACCTGCCCCATCCTTCCAACAGAGTCATGCCTGCTGGTGTGAAAATATGTTCTTTTGCATAGTTCTGTGAAGCAGCCTATTTGCATTTTTCCTTCTGATCTAGCCTTAATTGCCTTTCTAAGCTATAAAAACTGCATTCTTTTTAATTTTTTTTTTCAAATTATTTCATTGGTCACTTCTTTATGCACATTTGTTTTCTGTAATGCTGATACAGGGATATGTTACATTGCACATACTCTTGTCTGCTTTGCCTTTGTAATACACATATTTTAAATGGCGCAGAAAACATATGTGATACAAACTGGGCTAGCTTTATTTTGACTCTGTCTGTGTATTTTAGTATGGGTAGACTTATTTAAGTGTTTTGTAAATACTTACAATGTGATCTATGCCTCTATTCTGCATGGATAAAGGAGTTTGTATGACAGAGTATGTATCATATTTTGGCATGAGTGTGTCCACTGTGGCAGCAGTGCTATGTGTTCTTTTACCCTTGTTTATACTTTTTCAAACTTATGTTTCTTAAGTCAGTATTGCAAAGGAGAAGAGATAATGGCAAAGAGTTTGAAAGCACTTTAGGACACTGAATAAATCACTGAACCACTTCAGGCAAGGCTGCTGATTCAATCTACCAAAATTCATAATTCTGCCCCTCTACTTTGCTCTGGTGAAACCCCACTTGGAGTACAGAGTCCAGCTCTAAGGTCCCTAGTACTGGAAGGACATTGAACTATTGGATCGAGTCCCAAGGAGGGCCATAAAAAGTGGTGACTTTACCTACAGCATGATTCTGTGGACAGAAGAACAAAAGCATTCAAGACAGATCAATTTGCTTTTTCAGTTGTATTTAGCTAGTCAAACTTTCATCATACATATATGGGCACTGTGAAAGAATCACAAATACATTTGTGAAAGTACATTCAGTACTTTCTTGACAGGCATTTGCAGCAAACTTGTCAGGTTTCCTGTAGGACCTATTTTCTCTAAAATTGGTGTGTTCCTTCACTGTATTGCAGAGACTTTTTCAGAGTGGCAGAGTTTCAGAGTTTCCTTCTCCTTGTCCATACTTACCTTTATTCAAATGATGTCCTACATATCTCATTTAACTAATAATGGAGATCAGGGTATCTCTGTCATAAGACATTTGAAATTCTTTGTGCAATCTGCTCTATGAAGCAGAATACTGTGAACTGGAGGGATGGCCCTGTCGTATATCTTTCAGCTGGTGGCATACTTCCCTGTTGTTAGGAGGGCTGACAGTTTTTGCCCTAAATCAAGACTTGGTCTGCTGCTGAATAATGACACTGCAGTACTTTGGATGTTTGGCTCCCCTAGAACTGAGGTAATCCTTTCTGTGACAGGTTATATAAATGCAGTTGGCTTCTGTTGCTTTTTCAGGCAGTACAGAAATCTTAGTTCTTTTATAAAAGTTAATATTGTTTGCAATTAGTTCTTATTTTTTGTTGTTTATTTTCCCCCTCAGTTGCCTTCCAAAGTCTGTTACTGTTTGAGCATTTGTTGAGAATATAAATCTTATTGCCAGGTGTAGTTTCCATCCTGTACACCATCAATATCAAATACACTGTTTTTCAGCATGTTATGGGATTTTCAGGATAGAAAGAGACGATGGATACTGGGGTAATTTTCATACAAAAAAATGTCATGATGATGCTTTTAATTATTATAGAATGTTTCAATAAAAATATTCATATTTAATACTATAAAATTCACAATTGAGGTTCTTTAAAATAATATTCTGTGTGAAGATTTCTATAATGCTCTGAAGTATTATAACCTTTTTATTCTGCATTTATTCTGGTGTTTTCAAACCTTAAAGGTTTAAAACCTTTAAGTATTATATTGCCAATGATGAATATGCATCTGATTTTTAATGTTTCTGCTGGCTCCAAGACAAACTGCAGAATATTTTCCTTAAGAGTCCATAAAGAGAGAGCACACAGGCAGCTGTTGTTATAATGAGATCTTCACTGACTTTAAGCAGACATTTAGGTCCACATAGAGAGGAGCAGGCCTGTAAGACCAGGTGTGTCCAGGAAAACAAAATTGTAATTTATATTTCTTTTACTGCGGTATTATTTCTACTGTACTCTGCCTACAGATCTGAGACACTCGCTGCTCTTCTCAGTAATGAGTAACTTAAAGAAAAATTTAAAAGCTGAGAGAACTTTTTATTTTAGTTATGATACTTAATTATTATTAATTATCTAAATTTGGGATTGAGATAATGCAAGATAAAAAGACTAATAAATTAGATTTGAAAAAATGAAAAAGTAAAATAAACTTTTTAAATCTTTTTAACCTTTCATTGAAAGTAATAAAATTTAGCTGTGTAAGCAGAAAATTCCCACTTAGTCTTTTGGATTTATGTCTTTTCAGTTGACTTGACTTCAATAGTATGAAATCCACTTGCTTCCATAAGCAAAATGGCATTAAAGCCCATTTTCTACGTTATCAGATCCTTACCTTCTTGGGTATGGAATTATATGTTTAAATCTCTGTATAGCTCAGTTGGCTTCCATGTGACAATTCACTTTCTGTGAATTTAGTATATTTGCAATACTGGGTCCCTGTTATTTGCTTTTATAGACTTTTCATGAATTAACAAGGAGATGATTTTCCTGATTTCTCATTTTTTAAACATTCCCATAAAAATTATCCTAACTGTTATAAATTTAATCATACTTTTGATTAGGAAATGAGAAATATATTAATAAGTATTAAATTAATAATGCAAGTTCACAAAAGCAAGCAAAATATTGAAAACTAATTGCAGTGTTGTAAAAGCAGAAAAACCTGTTTTATATTGATAATTATATCCTGCAATGTAAATAATTTTGCCTTTTAAATATTAAGTAAATGCTGGGTGAGGAACTTTTATTTCCATGGGGATGACATTAAATTGTGAACTCATTTAAAATACTGCTTGTCTAAAATGCAATTGATTTTTTTCATCAAATGATGGAGGAAAATCTTCCAGGTCTTCTAAAGAATATAACCTGCAGGCTGACCTGGCAGACTAACCACAGCATTTCAGTACCTGTCAGAGATGTATAGTTTTGTAATAGTAGACCTGCAGATATTAAATGAAGGTATAAACTATGATGTTTAATTAAGGTACAGCTTGATTTCAAGGAAATCACGAGTCACTGAAATGTTGCAAAGGATTCAACAACGACAAAATCCATTGTTTATTTTACATTGTTTATTTATGTTTTGTTGAGTATACTTTTATACTCTTGCAGCTTTCTCTTCCTCTGTAACTTGAAGAAAAGAAAATCTTATAGTACCAGTTCTTGCTTCCTGCTCATTAAATAACTTTTAGTTTACTTTATACACTGCACGGTTAATATTTGAAATGCAACTAAATTTTCATCTAATCTGTCATTTCTTCTCTGATAATAATTATAATAATAATGATTATACTCAATTTTTAGTTTTTCTACATTATCTTTTGCTCAGCTAAGATTTTCTTTTTTACATTTTCAGGCTTTTATTTGAAAACAGACACCTTGCAATTGATATCTTTATCATACTAGAAATGGTTTTGTTTATTTGCGGGTTTTTTAAATTTTTTTTTTCAATGTGAAGAATTTAAAGTGAGGCATGTTTTCAATATATAAAATTTGTTTTCCAAATACATATGTATACTAAAAATTATTTGAATTTATACTCTTTATGAAGAGTTTCTGTAAAATATATAGTACACATATTTCAGTAAACTTAAAAACTTTTTAGTCATGGATTCCTATTTTCTTAGGAAATTGGTTGTTGCTTTCTTTCCAAAAAACTAGGAAAAATGTTTTTAAAGTACGAAAAGTGAAACTAAAAAAATTTACGTGCAGTCAAAATGAATTTAAGCAATTTCACAATATATATATAAAACTACTTACCCATATAATAATTAGACTTAAAAATCACTAGGAATAAATAAGAATTATCAACATATTCAACAGCCTTTTTTTAGTAGTTTTAAATCTTCCTTCTCATTATGTTTTAAATTCTTTTTTTTCCACTTTTCTTTCCTTATCTTGTATTCTATGATTTTGAAATCTTTAATGCATGTCATATTTACTTGATATTCAAGGAGCAGTTTCAGCAAGCTCTTTTGACATCCTTTAATAGGATTTCAGTGAAAACCTTTTGAATGTAAAAGGAGTTTTGGGGTTGTGGAAGGTATTTTAAATAAATAGCTACATAGGTTTAATTTTCATCTTCTCAAGTGGGTGAGATGACATTCACTAGTTAATATGCAGATTTCTAGCTGTCAAGATTCTTCTAACAGACAAGCAAACATGAATCCTAAATACCTGATATTCCTGCACTCATTTGTGCAAATAAAATTATTACAAAGTTAGGTGGATTTAAATAAGAAAACAAGATTTAATATAAGATTTAAAATAAGTTTTGTGTGGATTTAAATAAAAAGATAATATTTAAATAATAGAATTGTTAGCCTTTTTCATAGGTAATGAATCACATATGCACTGTTTTACTCTGTCTGCATGGTAGCAGACATAGCCAAAATAGTTAAAGCAAGAAATATCTTTTATTTGCAGGTGAACGAGGGACACCTGTGCACAGCTGAAGAGAGTTTTATAAAGCATACTATTCCAAGAGAACATTAGTTTAGATTCTACAGATGCATGAATTAGAGGAATGAAAACAGTACAATTTCTCAATCTACATTTCCACATATAAGTTTAGAACACATTCGAAAAACCTGTGTTTAAACCCCTGTTACTTCCCTATCCTGGCTAATTCTTCATTCAGTGTAAAATTCAACGAGCTCATTTTTACCATTTTTCTTGATTTGGAAATATTCAGTCATAGATCAGCAGCTGTTATTGCAAGTACAGTAAGTGCCTTGTGGGTAATGAAGACATTTGACACTGAGAAATAAGGACCATAATTTAATACTTTTTTCTAATAAATTTATCACTAAAATGTAATATAGATTAGAAAAATCAAAAGATCCAAAACATTAACACGAACCCTGTAAGAAAAATTATTCTAGTTTTCTAATAGTTGCAGGTTTTTTTCCCCCAATATATCTTGTGGTAACCCTAAAACAGGCATTCTTTATGATCCATAAATATTTGAAGAAGTCTTTCCTGAAGAAGTTATTCAGCTGAAACAGGTGTTATTATCAAGCTCTATGTGTAGGCCTCCATCCAGTTTAAAGAGTCTAGATGGGTTTTGGGTCATTACAAAAAGATGTTAGAGGCATGGTTTGGTTTATATAAATCAAAGTTGCGTGTGAACAAGTATGAATCAATTCCAACTGCACTTAAGATCCAGAACTGAATTAAGTTGATTCAATAGCTTGTGAATTCCACTAAAAATTATTCATTTCTCCACCCTAACAAATGGATAGGTTATGATAGGGAGAATAACAGTTTTTTTTACTAATGGTAAATACATCAGCCTCTGGTTGACAATATAGTACTCCATCTAATATGTGTTTAAAAAAAAGTATAGAAGTATACACATTTTGACTGGAAGACTTGTAATGAACCTTTTAATATAGCAACACATCAATATCCATTGAAAATTAGTTTTAATTGGAATGATAATTCAACTCTTAGCAGTAATAATGCCTTTTATATTATTTTCTTGAGATTGGAAATCTGACTGAATTGCCTTGTAAGACTAATCAGGAATACAATGGAATAGTTTATGACAGCAATTTCACTCATTTTTGGTCTTTAATATTTTAGGTTCTTTTTCTTTGTATTTGTGGGGTTTTTTTGGTTTTTTTTTTTTTGTTTGGTTTTTTTTTTTTAAGAAATAGTTATAGATTTCACTCTCACAAGTAACTTTTCTAAAAGAGAAGTATTTTTATTTTCTGTGGTCTTGGCTTGCCATATCCCTATGAATCCAATAAGGGAGTCGAGTGTGACATCAGGGAGAGTATGTAACTGTAGGTTTAGGAATTTTTATAACTGGCATTATAAAATAGAATGTTTAAATGTAAGCCATATATTGATCATACACCAGTTAATATACACATCTTCAAAAATCATTGACTTTCACCACAAACGCTATTTCAAACTCTGTACAGCCAAATCCTACACTTCAGCAGAGCAGATCAATCTCTGACCTCAAAGTCTTGTCTTTAAAGAATGTTTCATGGGTAAGGGCAACTTCCTTCAGCAATACATACCCACAAGATTATCATTTTGCCATAATTTTTGCTGGTTCCATGGAAAGATAGACCAAGTTCATTTGTCAGGGTATCAATTTAGTGGTATAGATTTGGAATTTTGTTGGCCTGATGATGATGTGGGGATGGAATTTGTGAGGAATTATATGCTTATGTTTGATGGCAATATGAGAGTTTCCCTTTGTTCAAATGTAATTTAAATAGACAAAAATAGAATTCTGTGACTTTTTTAACAAGGACAAATGAAATGATTCATTTGCAAATTACATGTACCCAAACTAGCTGAAGAAAGAAGTTATTTTCTATGAATAAATAGGTTCAGTGTGGGTTACAAAGTCTTTCTTTGCAAGGGCAAATTGTAAAATTTTGAGAAAATTTTCTCTGATAAATAACATGAGTGCCAAATACAGAGGGAAATAATGCATTTTTTGTTTGTTTTTTTTTGTAAAATTCTTTATATGAACCTTGAAAATTTTCATTTAATCTTCACTTGTCACTGTTAGAGGGCTTTCCTGACTAATTTTGGTCACGGGATGATTCTTCACGAGCACATTCCCTCAGATACCATCACCTGCAGTGGTTTGTACAGCTGTTAGTCCACTTGATATACCCTGCTTAGTGCTGCAGAGCAATGTGCTGAAGTTCTCCACACTGGTGTGGTGCTCCAGCGTGCAGTTTGAAAGATTGCAGGCTAGTCAGCAATCCTGTGGTGTTAGTTACCTCCTTCATTCATCACTGTTCAAGTAAAAATGAAGTATTCATAGGCAACACAGTGACAAGGACATGTAAGGACATATTTACACAGAAGTTTGACACTAAGAATGCCTGTATATGCCTTGTTTTTTAATTAATTCCCAAGGTCAATTGGATGAAGATTGAGGTCTTTTGCTTTCTAATGCCTTAAATGCCAAATCTTCACTTTCATAGATTGCAGACCTTCACTTTCTTTGGTTCATCAACTCCATCTTTGATGGTTATTCACTTATCCCTATAATTCTCTATTTTTCATACTTCTCTACAAAACATGATTATAACATGACCAGATTTGCATAAATACTTAGGCTTAATTTTGGAGAATATTATGCCTGTTTAAAAAAGGCAATCAGGTGGTTTCAAGCATTTTGGATAAGCTAACTTGGAATGAGCCTCCATGAAAGCAGAGAATACAGAAAAGTAAAAATATAATCAAAATGTGTTTATATAAATTATTAGGTATTTTTTTCTGACAGCATTTCGAAGAACAGGAAAGGTAAATACTCTGATAGGTTAGGGAGTTTATTGTTATTTTTATTACTCATAATGAGAAAGGGATGGCAAATACTTTCAACTAATTCAGTCAAGATATATTTATTTTCCAAGTTACTTCATAATGGTGAGAGAGAGTATTTCCATCATGACATTTGTTCTTGTGGCCCTTGCTCTGAAGTGCCGTTGTTCTCTCATGTACATCCTGAAGTAAGCAGCCGTTTGCGACTCTTTAGCAACTGTGATTGAAACATTATTTTACAGGAAAGCAGGAGAGATTCTCCTCCCATGGAATGAAAAGTGAAGTTTGTGCATTTTAACTGTCTTGAGGGACTATTTCCAGTTCTTTTTTTTCTGTCTCATTGTAGTAACGATTTAATGTTATAATAACACAATGCAATATGACAACCATAAAGTCTTAACAACAGGCTTTATTGTGAGCCTTCTCTATGGCTGCAAAGTTTGAAAATGAAGATAATACTGTGACGGCCTTATCTATGTTTCAAATCTTCATGGAGGGTGGATATTTACTGATTTTTATACAGATTTTTTGTCAGTTAAATAATTTTATATAGGAGCATGATATTTTTTTTTTCCCCAATGGAGTTGTATAGCATTAACATGCATGCAGTTATATCCGCTTGCAATAATTGCTTTGGTGATTCACATCAAAACATCTTGTCCCTTTCCTTACAGCTGTAAGGAAACCTGAACTACATTTGGTTTCTAATACTAGTATATTTACATCTACACTCTAAGTAAGCATGGCTTTAAGTGCACAGGTATTATTAAAGGGGTCAAGCTTTGTGTATAAAAGCAACCAGAGTGTTTTACCAGGGAGGAGAATCTTCACCCATAACTGTGTCACCCCACCTCTCTGACAGAAGAGCTCACTTCCATGAGGGTGCACTTCAGAAGCAGCTGGTGCATCCCCAGAAACTGAGTTTTGCTTTCTGTAGTAGAATAGACATTTTTTGATTTCTGATAATATGCAATTTTTCACACCCTTCTGTCCTGATCTAAAGGCTGAGACAAAATGGAGCCCTGAACATAGTTTCTTAGTGACAAACTTAAAATGATAAATTACTTCCTTCTGATTCAGTTCATCTAGAGATTGATAATACTGTAACTCTCATTTTAATTAAAACAACTTCCTTTTTCTTTTTTTTTTTTTTCCCAAATCTATTAAGAAAACAAGAAAAACAGAATTTCTGTTGTGAAGATGCATGCATTATTATGTTTAAGAAAATCTCTTTAAAATTTTTTTCATTTCTTTTAAGCAACCTAGAGAGCTTTACAGCCTATTTCTTAAATAATCCCCTGGCCTGGACAACATAACAGCACTATTCTATTGCTAAAACACAGCATGAAGATCTATTCAAATTTGCTTGTGTTTAGGTAAAGCATGTATTTGTAGAAGTCAGCAGCATACTGAAGTGCCAGTTAAACCTCAGTGAAAGACTTTGGTATCTTGCAGAGGGTGAGGCTTGTTCCCTATATACAACTTCTGGTATCACAGAAGTGGCAGTAAATCATCAGAGCCATTTTTATAGCCTGGCAATATTTTCCAGAGGAGGCAAGATCTCCTCCACAGTCTTGCTATGTAATCTACACACATAAAATGACAAACAGAAGCAGATGGCAACCTCTCTTACTTTTTTCTGGAGCCACAAGCTGGAGTACAACAAGAATGCTGTCTTGATGCTACACCTTTTGGCAGATAGCAGTAACATTGTTTGGCCTGTATATATGATAGTTATAGCAGAAGTCTGTCTCTGTTAAGAGAATATTTTATGTGGCAATAATGGGGAGCGCAGTTCATTTCTCTGGCAACTCTATTTTCCCTTTAGTTGACACAAACAAGAGAAAGAAACCAAACTAACACACCTTCCTTTTCTCTGACCTTTGCTGGATCAGAACTTTACTCAAAAATGCATGAGTAGATCAGTTCCTGAAGAAATATAAGGATTATTGAAACAACAATATTGATTAACAAAATCTTAGTAAAGTTTTTTTCAATGAAAAATCTTCTAGAAACCAGAAAGGATGAAATTATACCTGTACAGAATCTGTTAATTACTGTGGTATTACAATCATGTCTGGAGTTAAAAGCCTCTACTCTTCTAATACTACTTAACAGATTTAAGGATAAAATGTGGATGAGAGTGTAACACGTCATGTTTGCTTTTTTTTTTTTAATGGGAAGTATTGTGAAATACTTTAGCATACTGAATAAAAGCATAGTATTCCACATAGTACTCCTCACGCACCCTTCCTTGCTTATCCATACAAATGAAAGAAAATACAAGAGAGTGCATTCTCAGCATCAGTGGTTTTTGACATGGGTCTCTGTTCACATGAGTACCCCATTGACTTAATGGATCTATTCATGTAAAAAAAAGTTTTCTCATGTGATCGTGGTTTGCAGGGTTCCTCTCAAGTTCTAAAAGAGATTTTTATAGCAATTCAAATCACTAAGTAAGTGAATTATAGGTTGTTTCTTACTACACAAGCCTTTGATTTCAATGATTTGGTAATCTAAACCAGGTTGAAGTTAATTACTTGAGCCTTACTTAGCTCAAAAATGTCTAAGTGGTAAAGAATGGCTGTGAATACAAGTGACCGAGCACTTTGAAAATGTGCTTGCCCTTCCTTATAAATGAGATTCAGGTGTAATTATTGTTTCCTAATATAATTAATCTTTATGATGAATGACACACATTAAAGGACAGAGAATAATTTCTAATTATCTTATTTCTTGTAGTGGTTCTGTGTTTTTGACAGTTTGAAGCAGGGCAGGAAGTGAAAAAAGTTGCATTATTCAGGGATATCCCACTGAAGCACTCTACTAAAAGGAGAAAAAGGAAGAATGGAGATCATAAACTGCATGTTCCAGACGACTACTTATGCAGTTCCTGACGTTTCTGAGCTGGCCTCTGATATTCGGATTGTATTAAGTAGCAAATTAAGAGAACAGTATAACGGCAAACTATACAAAAATGTACTTTGAAACAATATTTCATCTAATAATAAAGCTGTCAACTTTTTGATAGGTTTTAAGGACATAAAATTAATACTTCAGAAACCTACTCTAACACTTGATTTCCAAGATTTGGTGCAATAGATCTAACTCATCAAACTGTTCTGAAAGTCAGTACAAATGGAAGCCAATAGAAAGACTCCATAGATTTAGTAGACTTTTTATTAGACATATTTCACTAACCATCCCAACTAATTAAGCCCTTTGGTAGTAAAACAAAGCATTAGCAGCATTACAATTTCAGAGTGCAAAGTTAGATAGCCACTCTCGTGTTAGCTTGATTTTTCTTAAGTAGTGACTGAGTTCAAACTCATGTTCATAGACTGGAATAATGGAGAGGGACCTTAATGTTTATTTTGTCCTTAAAACCAACAAATATGCAAGTTCAATGCTCTCTGGTAAAGTAGGACACACTCTATGTTTTTGTAGAGAATTAAGAGCAACACTTTGCTTTGAAAAAAATGTTAGAAAAATGCCGACTAAAATTTTATTTAGCAGTAGGTTTTTAGATGATGTTGTAGGTCTAAATACTTATACATACCTCATTGGTTATATTTAGCATTGTATTCCTATCTGGAATTAGCGATAAAAATTTGGTAAGCACAATTTTAAACTGAAAATGCTATGTCAGAGAGAAACAGATTTTTATCTGTGTGTGTGTCCTGCTAGAGTGCTTCTTGCTGTAATGCAGGCATGCTATGAATGTTTTGCAGTCTTAGTGTTTCTGAAGATTTCATAGTCTTAGTGGTTCTGGACAGACTCCCAGTTTTAGAAGGAGAAAAGCTGATCAACACTTTGCCAGTGGTAACAAAGCCTTTAATCAGAGTCTGGAAAATTAATTCTCTGTTAAAGCATCTGGATGCTTTTCTTGCCTTGTATTCATCTTCTTTAGCAGTACTTTATGTTTTACTTGTGGACTTTATCATAAACTGAAATTTAAAAAAGAAAAGCTAAAGCAAAGTTGCTGCCATCAGCAGAATACAACAGATGCCTTAGTGGGAAATGAGTTTGGATGTGAAAATTAATACAATGAGTGGTACAGCTACAACATGTGGAATATAGAGTGAATTACAATGGGAAAATTGCTCTTTCTACTGAGCAAGCTTTTTGCCATATTTTTATTCATGGATTTGATAACATTGTTATCCTAACATTGTTCTGCCTATAAAGCTTTTCCAACCATAATATACAAGAGCTTTGTTTTTTCCTTCACTGTGATGACTCTGTCCTTTGGTATTTTTCATAGCTTGACATGAGGCAGTAATGGTTGTATTAGCTGCACTGTATCTGCTGAGCTTGCTGTTTTCAGGGAGCATGTCATCACCAGTGCCTTTCTGCAGCTTCCTTATTAGCATGTGCCCTTTACTGACTCTGCAGGAGCTATCACCTAGAATTAAATATTTTCTGCTAGACCTGTCCTTACTCTGTGCAAAAATGATTACAATCCATTACGCCACCCTTTTGCTGACAGGCAGATACTACTGAGATTGCAATAAAATTGCTCCACATTTAAATATGACACTAACTTGCTGCACTATTTTGATAAAAGGAAATGTGGGGAAAAATCCTTTCACTTAGGTAATTGGTGATGAACTTTTGAGAAGGAAAATGTAGATACTTATTAAAATTATTGTATCAGCTAAGCTGTATAGTTGTGATAAACATAAAAATGGAAAACATAAACATTTTTACATCATTAAGTTTTCTAATAAGGTGTAGAATAGCACAGACATTTGGAAGGTACAGATATTGTAATGGAAAACAAAAGCTTTGAAATTATTCATTCTTAATTTTTCCTTTAATACAAAAGACAACTGAAGTAATATTCAGCATTTCCTAGTGTAAGTTCTTCACATGTTAAAAAAAAAAAATCCTATGTGCAGCCTATTTTTAAATTTTTTTCGATGGAAACACCATCGTTGTCATTATTGATTTGAATATAAACATTTTTTTTTTGGACATATTTGTCTTCCTTTCAAATTCTATTCCAATAGAACCTCAAGGGTGTCATTGTAAAGTTACCTTTATTTTTAGCAGGACACCAGCTCCAGCATTGTAGATTGTGATGTGAGCTTCTCCCAGTGGGTGTAATGATCTTCTACAACTTCTTTGGAGCTGGTAGGAATTGTTGCTGCAAACATGAGAGAAGGCAGCTAAGCTTCCCCAAAGTGGGTGCTTTCTATTTGGCTATTTTACTTCTAAAAGTGTTGTTGCATAAGTAAAGTACTTCTTGAACTCAAAGCCCCTACCAGCACTACACTGCTGTACAGATAGGGCTATTCTACAGGGCACGGTAAAGTCCTTTTTGTCTGTGAAAGCCTAAGGACCCAATGAGCATGTTGCCTTTTTCCTTATCTACATCTCCCACTAACCTTCATAATTTTAACTGCGATCAGACTCAGTCTTTCTGTTTCTGAAGAATAGCACTTTATAGATGCAATAAGGAAAACTCCCTTTGAAGAATTTACCATATAAACATATCAATACATTCCTAACATACATTTTGTAAAATGTTTTACATTTTTAGCCTTGAGGGCTGTCTTTCTATAGCTTCCAGATGTTTTTTCATATTTTACACATGATCCTGCATGCACCAGAAGGAAAGATAGATCTCTGTCACATTAAAATTTGTGTACCTGTTTGATAAAAGTCATATGCTTCATTTACATGGGATGATCAGCTACAAAGAAATATATTGTGCAATACATAATTTCAAAATTAATATCCATTTTGGAGAACATCTGTCTTACTATGACATTGCAGCTTATGTATGAAGCGTCTGAAGCCAGGAAAGGGACCAGTTTGAATAGATGTTCACAGGATTTGACAATGCTTAAAGACATTTTCACCACAGTGTTTTTGTATCCAAAAAGTAAACAAAGTATTATTTCAGAGATTTTCTGAATTATAAAATATAATTAAGTGTACGTTTTCTGCCATCCCATTTTCATGTGAGGGATATATGATGAATCACTGTATATTTCTTTATACTATGTTTCTGATATCAGGGCCTTACTAAGAATTGTTTCCCTAATTTTTCCCAAAAATTGATTTGTTTCTTGTTTAAACCACAGAACTAGAACTATTAACCACTTTATATTACACTTACAATTAAAAGAACCCCCAAAAATTTGGCTTATGTATTATTGTCTCTATTCTTCTGGATATACAGTATGTTTCAAAGAGAGACCCTGAATCCCATATTCACATTGAAATCAAGCTGAAATTAGGGTGAAATTAAGTTAGCAATGCTTAACATGATTGGGTTATGAAATTAAGGTTGACAGCAAGACTACGTGAACTGCAGCTGTGGAATATACAGCTTAAACTAATTCAAATGTGGCTTCCTCATGGGACTCACGTCAGTGGTAGGAGACCTGTACTGAATCAGAGTGGTCTGGATCAAAGACAGTTGATCAGCAACTTTTCATTAAAATGACATTAACAACTATTCTGGGACCACCCTCAGATGCTCAGAAAGTTCCATTCTATGCAGGAGCTTCCAAGAAAGACTCTGAGGCACCGTTGCTACTGCCTACCTGTGAAATATAAGCCTCCTCTTTGACCACTGAATACGTATCACGTGTCTCTTGGTCAAATGGGCAGATTGGTATAGTCTGTAAGGTCCTACACCCATGAGACAGCACAAGCTCTAGAATCTGTTAGTGCTGAAGTTCATGGAAAAAGGCCATTAAACTCAAGGATTGTATATGCAAACATTGTGTTCAATATGCTTGAAAAGCCTTTTTGTATCAGCTAGGATTTTACGCCCTTTACAGAAAATAATCATGTAGATCCAGGATCTGTATGAGTAAATTTTTCGAACTTGTGTTGCTTTGAATATGCAGTAAAATGGAGCTAACTGCCTGCAGGGAGGCACCGACAGAAGTTGGGACCTGCTTTCCCATTATACTTTCAGGCAGCTACCAACTCATGTCTTCCAAGTGTGTAGGAAGATATGTGTCTGGATTTATTTATTTATTTTTCACTGCACCTGTTTTGTAGACTGCTGCTCCCTGAACTGCCAGTTATCTGTAGACCAAAGCTGAAGTAAGAATGTGTTAGTGGAGCCTGGTGTAAGCCCAGAAAGTGGGCATGTATTGTGTCTTAGGTCTCAAATTACTTCTTTCATTGGGAAAAGCAGTGAAATCTGCTCACCAAATTAAACCACAAGAGAGAAATATTTTATTGAGATATTCTAGGAACCAACACTGGTCACAAGGGCCTGAATCGGTGGGGCTTCAACTCCTACCTTCACTGAAGGGAAGACGGACAAAAACTGCAGTAACAGAAAAATATATGAGACTGGAACTAGGGATAATATTTGTAGCCAGTTTACACGTAGGGAATATGTAACATAAGGATCCAGCATGACCCAAGCACAGATGACTGTCCAAGTCAGGGAACTCCAACAGAGCTGTAAGGGCCCCCAGTTATTTCTGCAAAGCTGACAGTACACAGTGTATCAATTTGTTCCTGTGATAGATTCACCTAAATCAGAAATGGTTGGCAAGTCTTGTCTTACATTGAAATTAATATTTTAGCTCCACCTTTATGTTACTATTCAGGTCCATTAGTCCTGCATACAGACCCTAAAGCACAGTCTTCCTGGAGAAGGAAGGATGCATTCGATATTCTCAAACTTAATTACTAAGTGACAATAGCTCTTCTGCCTTCATTCAGTCATCTGCTAAATTTCTCTAGTTGTGATAACAAAACAAAAAGTTTTTCCAGAGTAAAACACCCAAACACCTAGAAATTTTCCACTGCTACTTGAATGTACACATTAATATACAACACCATATTTNTTTTTTTTTTTTTTTTTTTTTTTTTTTTTTTTTTTTTTTTTTTTTTTTTTTTTTTTTTTTTTTTTAATGCAAAACACAACAGAAGCTGAAAAAAAAAATTGGACTTTCAGTATTTCATTTTGGTCTAGTGTCACATATTTCCTGATGTGGCAGTTGCTCCACTGATGCTAAGGTATTTATAGCTTATATATATATATGTAGAATTATATAAAAACAGGCTAATAGATAGTAGTTTTTCTATGTCTACCCATTTAGATAATGTGATGAGGGTTGAAAGGTTCTGCTTTTTTTTTTTTTTTTTTGTTTTTTTGTTTTTTTGTTTGAATTATACATATAATTCTACAGGGAAAAAAAAGTCCAGGATCAGGAAGGTAGAATTTAGAAACAAGGAATGATAAATCCAGTAAAATTTTAGATATTTAAATAATTTTATTAAAACTAGCAATTAAAGAAACTGTTAGTCTAACTGTTAGTTAGATGAGTTTTATCTCCAGTGTCTGTTGCATATTAATAAATAAAATGAGAATTGTATCAAAATTTTTCAACACAAGTGAAACTACTTTGCTTTCTAGTACATTCGATTGTTTAATATTCTTATACTAACTTCAGTGGTAGTGACATTCAACTACACAAAATTTTCCTGTACAGATGCATCCTTAACCAAAGGTTTAAAAATTCCCACCAGTTACAGGCAGAATTTTCAGATGACAGGCTTGTAATGCCACATTTAGAATTAGCAAGATAATTTTCCATTTAAATATTCTGAATGCTGTGGGAGTCCAACTCATCAATCTATAGTTTTCTTTTTTTGCATTTAGCTGTATTATCCTTCCAGAAAATAAAATTTGCCCTTCTGCACAAAAAATATGAAGCAGACATGGTGATTGTCTTCATATTTTTAGGAAACTTGCGACAATAAGGTCTAACCAGGAGATACTTTTCTACATTACCCTAAATACTGCATCATTTACATAATAGATTAACAGTCTGTTTCACACCTTGCAATTCTCTGCATAATTTCCACTTGAAGCTTTAGAATTTTAAATAGCTCATGACTTGAAATTAGACATTACTGCATTCTGGATGTGTATGCAGTGTGTATATTGCTTATGGTTTCAAAAAAGAAGGCCTGCTAATGGAAGTATTTCCTTTGATTTCTTACTCTTTGTGTGTGGATAGATTCTATTCAGAATTTTTCACGTTTTATAGGTTGATTTCTGCTGAGCTATATCTTTCATTAAGAATAAATAAATTCAATGGCATTTAAATAGGAAGCAAAATGAGGTATGTTCTAATGACTGATATCTAACCCAGAAAATTATTATTTTTTAAAATAGATACTCTTTGTAAATAATTCTCATCCTAAATATTTGGGTTGTCATTGTACATGAAATAAGGTCCAAATCATCTAACAAGAAGCAGCTTCATGGTCTCAGTGAGAAAAATGCTATTGTTCTGAAACTATTAATTATTCCTAGTCCTAAAAATAAGGAATTTCTGCCTTTAGAGAATGCATCTGAAAAATGAAAAAAAGAGCTGCAGCAATGTGTATATATGCATAATTTGCATACTTACATGCATTTGAATTTAAAGTATGTAATTTGCTTTATGTTAAACAAACAAACAAACAAGCAAACAAACAAACAGCTTACACATTTCAATTTGCAGTTTTATTTAATTTGTAAGTACCAAGGAAGAAGCACAGGGATATTTAGAAATCCAGATTTTTGTAATACATTTTGTATACAAAACCCTTTCTACATTTTTTCTCCACCACTTTTCACCATCATGTTTTATGAAACAAAATGTAGAAGAATAGGGGTGCTAGTAATGCAAAGTTATTGACAGAAGAGAGAGGACAGAGTAGGATAAGTTTGTCTTTTGCAAAGTGTTCAGCAGCAAGGATGATGCTGCTTGGTGGCTATTGTGTATCTATGACTGCCAGCCTTGGTCCTGGTTCACTCTTGACACAGGAGTAAGCAAAGCAAAAAAAGACAGTTCATTAAAGAGCTTTTCACCAAGTTTTGAAGTCTCTCTTAACATGCAAAGGAATAATTTTAATAGCTCTTATTTCTTTTTCTTACGGCATATCAAAGGTGAACATTAAAACCAAGAATCATAAAATACACTGTGTCATGCAAAGGACAAGTCATTTCTGTTTTGCTCTCTCCTCAGGAAAATATTCTCTGTAAATTCTGTTGATTTATAAAAGTGTCTATTGTTTCAGCTATTTATTTGTAATATTATCCTTGGATTTGTTTAATTTGCTGAGAGGATAAGGGTTGTTTTATTACATTTGTATAGATGTATAGTTCAGGTGATCCATGAGCCTAATGAAAAAAACCTTAAAATTCCAAAATAGTTATTTTAAAACAATGACCCCAAACTTGCTGCCAGACAGCCTCTTGCTATCTCAGTGTTATCTCAGTTGGAATATACTGTTATTGTGTACATGCAGCTCTTGCTTGTGTAGTGTGAATAATGGACATATGGAACTGTAAATACTACAGTGAAAGTGTGGAATTTCTCCCCAGTGAAGTCTTGCTCAACCCATCGATAGACATCAGAGATACTTGGCTTTCCACTGTGTGAATCAGAATGCAAATTCTCTGTGTCCTGTGAGAACTGTACCTTGTTTCTGCAGGTGACAAGAGTGAGGGGTAAATTGTGGCATTCCTGTGTTGTCATGTCTACTTACACCACTGATAATAATGCCACCCTGATTAATGTGTCTGTTCTAATGACTCGCATTTTGAATAAGCTTCAAAAGGTCTTGGTGTTTTACTTCAGTGCTTCTTGAGGCTGATTGTATCTGACATACCTCAGGCACAGAGGGTTTGTCTGCCTCAGCACACTGGAATGCTCTTGGCTACTTGATATAAAATTAAGATATTTAAGGTGTAGAAAGATATTTAAGGTGTAGAAACAAGAATTCAGTGCAACCTATAGAGCAGGGACAGGGAAACAGAGAGAAAGGCCTTCTTTTGCTTTCAGATGCTTTGGGAATTTCCAGGGGGAGTCTGTAGCATTCTTTGAGCAGAATCATCAATTTTGTGGTAAAGGAAGATGAGCAGAAAAAAAATATAAAAGGGGAAAAAAATCCCAAAGAACACTTTAAATTCATCTTGATTGAGTGGATTTAGACATAATTGAAGAGCTGTTGTTGCTGGTGGCTGCCTGTAATGAAAAGTTGTACTTTTATAGCTTCCTACAAGGGCATGAGAACCATTGTGGGACTGCCTGGTTTCACATTAGACAGTATCAAGAAGAGACAGGAATGCGGAGAAGGGGAGGGCAATTATCATGAGCTTATTCATTACCAAGCATAGTTTTTGAAGACTGATGATCAATTTACTTAACAGCATGAATAGCTGGATAACTTTAAAAATGTGCTAATTTTTGTTTGTTCAACCTGAATGTGTTTTGTTGAGGTTTTCTATAAGTTTTGAACAAATATACATTTAATATTTAAGCCAGAATGCTTAAATATGCTGAGAAAAGACAGTAAGAGCAACATAAAATTTCCAGGGAATTAAACCCTTTTTTTTTTTT